>CAUYLG010051230.1:0-130411 GCA_963573385.1 Cacajao melanocephalus | reverse complement strand
TCCTTGTGGGGACGGGACCAGCCGAGCCGGAGTCGTCCCGTATACTCCGCGCCGAGAAGCGCCGTGCTGGGGCGCCGGCAAAATAGCCGCGCCGGCCAAAAAAGTCGCGCTGGCGACCCGAGTGGTTCCTCCGCCGGGAATCTCCTAGTCTGTGGGCAACAAAAATTCGTCTGAAAGTGCAGCGTCCACTCGCTCTCTGTGCTTTCACTGGGAGCTACAATCCTGAGCTATTGTTAATCGGCCATCTTGGATCTCTCTCCTCGTTTTTAGTAGACTCTTAACAGAATAGGTTCCTTTTTCATTCTGGCAGACAAATTCTCTTTTTGATTATAATCCTATGTGCATTATATATTTCTGCTATGCAAATTAATGTTAGGTATCTTTCATTGTTTTATTTCTTCTGTGAAAATGAAAATCACGGTATTCCAGGGACTGGAGGTGATGGAGCAAGCAACAGCAGCTATGTAAGTCAGTGCTTTGAGTGAGGGCTCATTTTTGCCACTCTGTAATGTCATCCCGATTCAGCTTTTTGGTGCTCTTAAAATTCCTCACTGAGATGTCTCCACTCCCCTATGTGGGACAGGACTACCCAGGAATGAACCTGGGAGTACTCATCCAGCTTTTGTTGTATGCAGGCTTTTGCAGCCAGGGGGCAGCCTGGCTTGATTCCTAACCAGCCTCTGGAATGCCTCTGATGCTTTTGATCTTATCATGGCAGTTGTTCTGCAGCCTGTATTGTGGTCCAAGTATTTTTTTTCTCCACTTAAAACACTTTGAGTTTGTGCTCCATCCTGTCTGCACCTCCCTGTCACAGCAAATTTCTTGAAAGAATAGGCCACACTCACTCTCCTTCTAGCAGCAAGCCTGCCATCAGTTTTCACTCCCAGGGTCAGGAGCCTGGCCTTGGCCTGCCTCACTGATCTGCCAGATGGCGGCTGTCATTCTCCTCCGTCCTCCCACACCCGCCCATCCTGCACATGCTGGTCTGAAGGATCCAATGTCTCATCATGTTCCTCCTGCCTGAAGTCCCCCGTGGCTCCTTGGCATGCACAGCAGTGTTTCCGAAATTGGGATTGTATTCTGTGCGGTCCTCAACTCATCTGGGATAATTTTTAATTGTCTGTTGTCATTTGATAACTTTGAAAATACAGTATTATGAGAGCACATTCTTGTGGTCGAAATGGCCACATCTGCCCCCTGCTTCCAGTGCCCATAGTTCAGCTTAAGATCTTTTTGGAACCAAATGGTCACTCAAAGAAATAGCTTTTCATTTTCAAAAGTACTGGTAGGTGAGTCTGGCTTGTATTACTTAGGCATGTCCTAATATCAAAATGACAACACTTATCGTGGACCATACTCATATGACTGCTATTACAATAATATATACAACTTTTGAGTGTTTATTGTAGGCACTGCATGGTACATGCCTTATCTCACTTGATCTTCACACAGCTCTATGAGATAAGTATTGCAAATATCATATTTGTTTCAGTTATCTATGGCTATCTACAGAACCACTCAAAACTTAGTGGCTTAAAACAATAACAATGCATTGTTTCTCATGAGTCTTTGGTCTGGAGTTTCAGGTGAGGCTCAGCTAGGTAGTTCTGTCCGTTACTCCCGTGACTGGGCTCAGCTGGAAGATTCAGGAAGAATTCAGTCACGTCTAGTGCTTCAGATTCCTCCATGTGGACTTTTTTTCTTCATGTGGTTTCTCATCATTTGGTTGTCTAACCCAAGCTTTACAGTAGGCAGCTGGCTTCCTAGAGGGCACCAGCATCCTTCTGCCACAGTGTATTGGTCTAAGTAAATCACAAGGTAACCCTTAACCCTAGATTCAAAGAAAGGAAAGTGAACTCCAGATCTTGATGGGAATACAGCAAACATGCATGTAGAGGGATGGGGAGAACTGTTGATGGCCATGTGCCCATTTAATAGATGTGGAAACTGTGTCTATTATGCCAGCCAACAAGAGGCAGAGTGAGCACTAGAACCCAGGCTGTTGGGCTCTATGGCCTATGCTTTAAGCTATCATGTCATGTTCTACTTTCGTTGTATCCCCTAGGCCTCACTAGGTCTCAGCTATAAAGACAGAACTCTTCTGTGTGATACTTTACAACCCAAAGGCACTTTTCAGAGAAACTAATGTCATGAAAATCACAGGGTTCGGGAGAGGCCCAATGATCTCATGGCTTCTTCTCTCACACTCCCTCCTCTCCCCGTCACTCTAGCCGAACTGACCCCTTTGCACCCCCAAATATGCCCATGCTTTCCAGTTTTGTTCATTTAATCCACTGGTCTTTCATGTGTTTTCCTGTTTTGTCCACTAGAGAGAGGTCTTCTCTTCTTAAAGACAGTTCCTCCTCTTGCTTCACAGGTGACGTACACAACTCTGGCAGCCATTGCGCTGTGGAAAATGTTGGTCTAAATTGGGATGTGCTTACATACAAACCATATGCCAGATATTGAAGATTTAGTACAATAAAGAGAATGTAAAACATCTTATTAATACACGTAGTCAATTGATTACATGTTGAAATGATATTTTAGATATATTCAGTAAATAAAAGATAATCTTAAAATTAATTTCACCTATTTTTTACTGACTCGGTCATACTCTGTCACCCAGGCTAGAGTGCAGTGGCATGATCATGGCTCACTGCAGCCTGAAACTCCTGAGCTCTAGCAATCCTCCCACCTCAGCCTCCTCAGTAGCTTGGACTCCAGACACCTACCATCACATATGGCTAATTACCTATTTATTTTTAGATTTAAAAAAATTTAGCTACCAATTTTTTTTTTTTTGAGACAGCATCTCGCTCTGTTGCTTAGGCTGGAGTGCAATGGTGCGATCTGGGCTCACTGCAACCTCTGCCTCGCAGGTTCAAGTGATTCTCCTGCTTCAACCTCCTGAGTAGCTGGGATTACAGGCGCGCACCACCATGCCTGGCTAATTTTTGTATTGTTAGTAGAGATGGGGTTTCACCATGTTGGGCAGACTGGTCTCAAACTGCTGACCTTGTGATCTGCCTGCCTCGGCCTCCCAAAGTGCTGGGATTACAGGTGTAAGCCACTATGCCCGGCCTAGCTACCAAAAATTTAAAGTTGTATATGTGACTCACTTTATATTTCTATTGGACAGCAGTGGTTTAAAGGCTGCCTCCTCATGGCAAACCCCAATGTAGCTCTGAAGAACCCTAAGGCTCCAAGAAACCCAGGTTAAAAACCATTAGCTTGATTTGACTCATGAGAAAACTGAGGCTTGGATTGGCCAACAACTTTTCCATGGCTATCCAAGTGGTAGAATCTTGAGTCTGCATGAAAACCCAGATGTCCTATGCCTTGTTTGTTTTTTTCTCTCCTATCCTGGAGGTCCTTGGATACCACATGAGGATGTAGGCACAAGCCACTCTGCTGGACCTTTGAGGTCCTTCATCAGAAAATTTCACCATCTCAAGTCTGTCCTGACTGGAGACCCTGGAGACAAGCAGTGACTGCTCAGCCCTTCTTGCCCTCTTGTCTTTTTTTTCGAGACGGAGTTTCATTCTTGTCATCCAGGCTGGAGTGCAGTGGTGCAGTGTGGGCTCACTGCAACCTCCGCCTTCCAGGTTCAAGCAATTCTCCTGTGTCAGCCTCCTGAGTAGCTGGGATTTCAGGCACCCACCAGCACGCCCAGCTAATTTTTTTGTTTTTTTTTTTTAGTAGACATGGGGTTTTGCCATGTTGGCCAGGCTGGTCTTGAACTTCCGACCTCAGGTGATCCACCCGCCTTAGTCTCCCAAAGTGCTGGGATTACAGGCGTGAGCCACCAAGCCCGGTCGCCCTCTTGTTTTAAACTATCATTTTGACTTGCCCAATCCCAGTCCTGCCCACAGGACCATAGTAACTCTTGCTGGAATAAGTCGAATCTAGTTGGAAGGATGAGAAAAAGAGCCAGCTGGGCCATGTCACTCACTGACCCCATGATCACAACACTCAGCTCACTGTTGAGTGCTCACATAGCTCAGGCCCCTCTTGTGCATGGGTGACTGGTGTCCACATGGCCAGTGACTCACATGAGAACTGAAAGCTCGCTTCGGTGGAGCAACTTCTCTAAAGTGGCCCCGTGAATCAGCAGCCTGCGGTGCTGGGCAGCAAGGGCCGACCCTGACTTGCAGTCAGTGAGTCAGTCAGGCAGGCACGAGGCCCCGCATCACAGGCTTCCGACACAGCCCAGAGGAGTTGCAGCACTGTGGGCCAGCCGTAGTTCCACATGTGGCATGAGTGGAGGCCCACGATGCATGTGCATGGATGGGCCTGAGACGAGATCTCCATGGATTGTTTCTCTGGGTCACAGAGACCCCAAGCAAGTGGGAGACAAGAGTCTTCACCCCCTCCCTGACCCTGTGTTCCCTGTCGGAGGAGCTGTGCTGGCCCAGACCCTGAGTGTGGCAGGGTTGCTTGGGCAAGCGCTGCTCCATGCCTGCAGTCTCATCTCTCCTTCTGAAGACAAAGAGAACTGCAGACTTATGGGAATCTGAGGGAACCCATGCTGTGTGGATCACCAGTCACAAGGTGAAGGCTCTCTTCCCACTTCTTCTGTAGCTCTAGCTGTGTGGCTTTGGGCTAGTCGCTGTATGTCTCTGAGACTCGACTTATCATTTATATAGTAGGTATATTAATGTTAGTTATACTTTGCTATGTTAAAAATAAAGACTTCATGGCTTAAACAATAAATATTTCTTATCTCATATGGTTTCTGTGGGTCAGGAATTTGGGGGTGACTATACAGGGTGGTTTCAGCTCAGGGTCTTTCATGTATGGAGTTCCTTTGACATGGTACCTGGCTAGCTCAATCCTAAGATGGCAAGACAGAAGTCACACTGTCTTTTGTGAACTGGCCTTTGAAGTCAAGTCCTGTCATTTCTGCACTGTCCTATTTGTCACAAAAGTCAATCCTATTCAAGGATGGTGCAAACCACTGTGGGGCATCTGAGGCTGGCTACCACCACGGAGTTATTAATATCTGCTCTGCCCATCTCATGGAGCCATTCAGAGATTTTGTTTGCATACCCATAGCAAGGAAAATTAGCAACCAGAGGATGCATCTGTGAAGAGTAAAGGCAGCATCTGCTAAAAACAGCAGGTAAAGGGGCTTCCGGGGCTGGAGCCCAGAGACATCAGAAGAAGCTTCATGAGGAACACAAAGACAGTCAGCTGTGAAGTTTGGCAGCTCAGAGGCTTTCCTGATGGGAGAGTGGTAAGGTCCCATTGTAGACGGGCATGTGGGATGGGAGAAGTTGCTGTGGTCATCTTTGGAAAATATAATCTCTCATAAAGGACCAGAGTCATCTCCCATATTTGAAGGCCTGTATTGAGTCATGACTGAATATTTTATTATCGAAGTTAAATAATCTCATTCTAAAGGGTCAAAGACAATCTAGAGTTTGACAGAATCTTGAAGATGCTCTTGTTTAGTCATTGGATTGTAAGATGAAAAACCTTGAGCTCTCAAGAGTTGATGTGGCTTGCCCAGTTTACCTAGCTGGCCAGAGGCACAGCCGCATGGAGAATCCTGGGCTCCTGCGCCCTTTGCTCTAGCCTGCCCTTGGGGAACTCTGAAGGTTGCCTCACCAGAATCATCCTCCTTCTTTCCTCCAGCAGGGTGATTTCGTTCAAGTATTCACGCTGCCCAAATGGCTTATGTGCTCAGGGAAGCTGAGCCTGCCACGTTGCTCTACCCATAGCCAAGGCCAGCATGGCCAGAGCAGCCTGCTGCCAGCCTGCAGCAGTGGAAACCTCCATCCCGAGAGGCACAAAGTCAAAACTGTCAGTGGAAAACAGAGCTGGGGCTACTGGATTAGGCTGGCCACAGGCCTGCTCTCCTGAACTTCCCATTTTGTGAATTAACTGTTTCCTTACTAGTCAAGCCACTTTAAGTTCAGTTTTCTGTTACTTGCAGCTGAAGGAATCCTTGAGAAAGTATTCCTGTTTCAGGGATTAATCCTGACTTTGGGAAGAGGAATTTAAGGAGATGTAGGTCAATACTATAGGTCAATGCTTTAGGCATTGACAGGTGTGTCCCTGACCTAGCCTGGTTTCTGAGAACTTGGATTTTCTTTCAGTCTCTTGACTTAAATCTCACCCTGAGAGTGGCTCCATCCCTCCAGAACCCATTCTGATTACTCTTGTCCTCTTAGTTGCTGCTCAGTGCTGGGAGTCTCCTCTTCCAAAATTTCACTGTGATGGCTACAGCCTGATAACCCACTGTTGTCCCAGGTGCCTTCTTATCTGCTGCTTATCCTCCTGGATTTCAGAGAATCACTGCTCCAGGAGTCTTTTTGGTTGAGCGCTAAATTCTGCCCCTCTTAGCAACATGGCTGATTGGGCCCAGATGCTATATGTTCACCTGGTTTTTGTCTGCTATTGCCTTAATCTGTTTTGTGCTGGTATAACAGAATACCACAGACTGGGTAATGTATAATGAAGGAAATTTATTGGCTTATAATTCTGGAGGCTGGGAAGTCCAATACCAAGGCATCTGGTGAGTGTCTTCTTGCTGTGTCATTACATAGCAGAAGATACCAGATGGCAGAAGGCATCTCATGGTGGAAGGGAAAAAAGAGAACAAACCCATTCCCTTGAGCGTTTTCTTTAGAGGCATTAATTAGTTCATGTGAGCAGAGCCCTCGTGACGAAAGACCCTACTTCAGGCCTACCTCCCAACAGTGTTGCATTGGGCATTAAAATCTGACATGACTTTTGGAAGAGGCAAACATTCAAACCACAGCAGTTATTGTACCATGAAGATTCCAGACTCCCAGACTTTCCTGCTGAGAAGACTTCCTTCTTGTGCCTGCAGCTAGACATGGGAAGCCTGCCAGTCCCATGGTTCCCTTTAGGTCTTTTCGAGGGAGTCTTCTTGCAGATCATCCTGGTAGACCTTGGAGGAAAGTGCTTGGTTTGGGAGGTGCAGCATCCCATAGCTACACCTGCAATGTCTAAACTTTCACAGAACAAAGAATCATCATTCATGTTTGACAATGCACAAGGCTCCTTTGTATGCACTCAAGCTTCATGTTTTATCTTATTTTCCCTGCTGTTTGAGGAGTGAGGTCCCATGGGATTTTGAAAGCAACATAAGTTGTTCTTGTCTCCAATAATTGCTGAATGAAGTAAAAGGTGTGCATAAATAAATATAGAAAAAGTTAATATCTTCTCACTGAGATATGCTTATGTTTGGTTGAGGTCTCTATTTTCATCCTCATAATTTCTTTGTGGCTCTAAACAGTTCTCTTGCATTTGAAAACATTACCCACTTGCTAATAAATATTTGTATTTAGGACAGAATTCATTCTGAGACTTGCTCTTGGGGTAACTTGGACTGAGATAGCAAGGGAGTAGGTGAGTTTCCATTCTTATCTAATGGCGGCAGCTGATAGTAACCAAAAGGAACTTTGTGGTTGTGCATGACCAATTTGGCTTAGGTCAGTTTCAACACCTGGGCAGTAGGAAGTGCTCGTGCATAAATGAGCCATGAGAATTTGCTAAAGATTTCAGTATGGGGACCCAGAGAAAGCTAACCTCACATGTAATGTGTCCTGCAACCCCTTTGAAGCCTTCCCTGGGCTATGGCAGTGCTGCCTCTCTTCTTCCCTAGCCTTTTCCCACAGCACCCAGATATGATCCTTCTTCCTCCTTTCCGTGCTATGGAAAATCTCTTTCCTTCCACAGAAAATCTGGGAACACGTCAAAGTCCAGGCTGGAAGCTCTCTTTGACTCTTTGAGAAGTGGGCTTCCCCAAGGCCCTTTTGCCTCAAAGAAATCTTCATGCCAGAAGCCTGATGAAAACTGTCTCCCCTCACAACATACACTGGGCTTACAAGGGTACCTCCTACTTCCTAATTTGGTCTTGTACAACTGGGAGGTTCTTTTAGGTTAATATCAGCAGTCACCTTTTTTTTTTTTTTTTGGTTAATATCAGCAGCCACCATAGGTGTTTAGGGCCAGCTCCTCCTCACAGCCTCACTGTGGGTTACCATAAAAGCAAGTCTCAGACTGAATTCTTCCCTCCAAAACAGACATTTATTAACAAGCAGGCTCACATCAGTCACCTCTTGAGTGTGATTAAGTCCAGCATCTCTGTTCTTTAGGAGGCTCCACCAAGACCTTGCATGAAAGAGAGGTTCAGTTGAGGCAAATATCACAAGAGTCTAGTAGCAGGATTGGTGAACCATCCAGTCAGACTCAGGCTGGCTCACATTCTCCTGAACCAGAAGCTGACACAAAGGTCATGGGTGAGGTTCCTAAGGGGTGAGGAAGAAAGGCCCACTAAATTCTAATGGCCTGTGCATGTCTGTTTGTGGAGCTTCTTGCTGTGGAGTTTCATCCTTCACCGATGAAAACTCGTCTCTGTGTTCATTATTTTAATTAACAAAACTGCTGGCACTGATCAAAGATAAAGACAACTGAAGCACTTGAGGGTGGCTGTCTGGGGTATGGCCTTCTGACGACACTCTAATTACCAACCTGGAATTGCCTTCATTAGGGCAACTGGTCTCGTCTGGAGTGAAGACTTGAAAGGCTACACCCACATTAAATGACATTTTCAGTGCCAAAATATTTTAAAGTAAACTGCAGATCATAGTACCAGGGCACTTCCAGGGACAGTGTTGAGAATAGAAAGTAATGAACATACATTAATAGTAACAAACAACCTTTCTTTGGTTTACAACATGTTATTTCATGGTTTCAGCTTCTTGCAAAGTAAGTCCCCTAAAGTATTTTACCCCCAGGCATCTTACAGAGACTCTCCAATAGTTCCATTTAGCACAGCCTCTGCTTCATCCCTTAACCCCTTCCAGCTCCCCCTGCAATAGGCATTCATTGCTTGGCTTGCCGATAACAGCCTTTCCATTTTGGGGGAAAGCTGCTTTTTCACCACTCCATCCCTGTGGTGTGAGGATGAACACGCGACCTGCCTGGGCCAATCACAGTGGCCTCACACCTTTGGCCAAAGCAATTGGCCAGGAATGGGCAAGTGGGCCCACAAAGCTAATCAGGAGCCTTCCCTAAGGTATCGGAGCTGGTGAGGATGCTGACTCCCTTCCCTGACATTGAGGTTTAGAGCTGTCTGCAGGCATGGCTTTGACTCTGTGGGGACAACTGGACTAAGAGAATCAGTCCAATAGGCAGAGAGAATTGGAGACATAGGTTGTTATGGACTGAATGTTTGTGTCCCTCACCCTAAATTCATATGTTCAAGTCCTAACCTCCTGTGTGATAGTATTTGGAGGGTGAAGACTTTGGGAGGTAATTGGGTTTAGATGAGGTCATGATGGGATTAGTGCCCTTAAAAGAAAAAGAAAAGGACACACTAGAACGCTCTCCTCAAATGTGCACACACAAAGAATTTGTCATAGAAACACAGTGAGATGCTGGCCATCTGCAAGCCAGGAAGGGGACCATCACCAGAACCAAATCTGCCTGCACTCTGATCTTGGACTTCCCTGCCTCCAGAGCTGTGAAATAAATGCCTATCATGTAAGCCACCCTGACTATAGTAACTTGTCATAGCAGCCCAAGCTGACGAAGATGTAGGTGGAGAGAGAGGAAGTCCTGGCAATATTCAAATCTTTGAATCCAGTTGTCCTTGGGTTTAGTCACACCTCTGTGCTCTGTGTCATTTGGTTACACAGCCCACAGTTTCCCTTTTTTGCTCAAGCTGGTTTCAGTTGAGTTTCTGATGAATTTGTTCACTGACAGTCAGTTGCTGCTTTACAGGAACTTTCACTCTTCGTTGAAGTCCTGTGCTTGCTGTCAAGGACTGCAGTCACTCACCCTGTTCTTCTGATTGTGCCCAACATGTCTGAATCCTGATCCGAGGATCATCTAGGCCCAAATGGAGACCCTCATTATTCCAGTGTAATCTGCTTGTGGCCAGCTCACCTGGCAGATGCCCACTCACAGAGTTAGGAGACTGTCCACAGTTCTGGACTTGCCCACAACTGGTTAATGCATGCCACAGATCAGTTAAGACCTATTAAGTGATTTTGGCTTTCTGTTCTAAATACTGTCCCTGATTTGGACAACAAATTATATTGCCAGCCAAGGTATCACAATGACCATATGCTTCAGGAATCATTTTTGCCTTCTGGGAAGAACTTTTCTGGGACCTGAAGCTAATCCCGTCCACTCAGTGTGGCCAGGTCCCGGATCCTGGGTCCCCACTTCCTCCCCATCCTCAGGCCGCTCACCATGTGCCCTGTAACTGGACTGTGATCTCTGAGTGGCCTTGGGGCAGGTCATGGGTCTGGCTGCTCTGTGCCCATTGGAGCACCCCTGCTTCACATCTCATCTGCTGACGTGCGATGTGGCTGACTCATCCCAAGCTTGTGGTCTCAGCAAGTAGGACCCTCTTGATTCCTATCTGTACTTTCCACATGGAGGAAGCCAGATAGCATTTTGTATTGATGGTTTATTTTCATATCATTAATCAAGAGGCTGAAAGCAACAGATTTTTTTTTCCTCTCTCTCAACTTTTATTGAGAGGGTCTGAGGATACATGTGCAGGTTTGTTAGATGGGTACACCGAGTGTTGCTGAGGTTTGGTGTTATCAACGGTCCCGTCACCCAGTGATGGATATAGTCTGGAGGGTTAGACTCCAGGTTTCTTGTGGCTAAGTGAGGAATACAGTCCTGTCTCGCTGAAGCCCTCACTACGGAGTGTGCTCTGTGGGCCAGTGGCTCCGGCATCACATGGGAGCTCGTTAGACATGCTGAACCTCAGGGCCAGCCCCAGGGCATCCGAATCAGAGACTGCATTTTAACAAGATCCCCAGGTGATTTCTGTGCATGGGATGATTTGAGAGGCGCTAATTTAAGCTACTATTATTTTTTCCTGTTATCTGCAGTTGAACCCAATTCTTTCTTCTTTTTTTCTACAGGTCTTTTTAAAATGTTTTCTCACTGTTTTGACAATATCATGAATAAAATGCAGTTTAGAAGCTGGAACTGACCTGGACAAGCTTTAGGGGCAGCTACTTGGTGGGGCTACACAACCCCTTTGATTCCTCCCCCACTGTGGGAGCTAAGCTACTGCGGGGTAGCTTGGCTACCTGTGGGCACCGACAGGCACCAAATCAGAAACTAAGTTAGAGTCTCAGTCAGGCAAGGCACGGGGGGAGGCTGGAGCTGCTGCAGGGACACTCCTGGTTGTAGTTAGTTCTGTCACTCCCCCTCTCCATACTGGCGACATGGAGACAGGCACGTGGGTCAAGCTGTTCCCAGGACAGAAAAATCACCAGCAGTCAGCCCTCTGTCTCACACCTGATCTTCTGCTCAACCCCCTCGGCTGAACCCACTTCTTGTGGTTAGAGTAGACGATGCTCAGGTGGGGTCACTGAGAGAGTGGGGCTGGAGAAGGGACTGCTGAGCAAGCAGCTCACTCATGGGCTGGGCACTCCCTCCTCTCTTCCCTGCACACAGGCCTTTCTAGAAAACCCTCATTTCCCCAAGTCATACCACGAGGGGTGTGGGAGCCTTGGCCAGAACTGTTCTGGGGCCCAGGGACTCAAAAAGCAAAGGTTCCTGTCCCCTGTGATTGCCTTGCCCCAGCCCCCTCTATCTCTAGACCCAAGAACGTCAGAATAGATGATGGTGTATAGCTCACAGGAGGCAGATGAGGGGGCTGTAGTCATTTTGAAACCTTAAGGTATTATCAAATAGATCATCCTTCCTGGAAGCTGTGGCCTTCTGCTTTTAAACACAGGCATTTCTAGGCTGGGTTTCTGGGGCTGTCACATTCACCCCCTCTGTGACTCAGACGTGATTGCTTAAGAGCAATTCTGGTACAACGCTCTGAGAAAGGTCCCTCCCAGCATGTCCACATCCACCTAGATAGATAGGTTGGGTGAGGGACGAGCAAGCTCCCTAGGACAGCTCCTGAGGGCAACATTCTGGAAAACGGGGCTCGGCATGCTACCACCTGGACTCAATGCTTCAGATGTGTCACTTGAAAACATTCGACTCTAGAAAGGCAGCTGGAAGGAAGGGTTAAGAGATTGAGTCTGAGATTCATGGACATCTGGTTTCAAGCCCCGATTGTCTGCCTTACTCACATTTGACCCTGAACAAGTTACTTAAAGTTCTAAGCCTTCTCTCCAAGCACCTGGTCTTTCAATGGATCCCAGTCCTGCTGAAGTTAACCTGGGTCTCCTCATTTGAATACAAGTGATTAATAATATCTTCCTTGGAGGGTGGTTGTGGGCCCAGGCAGTTGGCCAAGTGGTCAAATCCTCAGTGTTTGATGTAGATAGATGTGTAAACCTCCCAGGTCTTGTACGCCAGCACCTCTCAAACTTTAACCCCCAAATATATCCTCTAGAGATTTTGGTGAAAGACAGTCTGGATTGTGGCCTAAGACTCTGCGTCTCCTGAAGCCTCCTGGTGCTGCAGCAGCAGCTGCTGCTGCTCTGAGAGCCACACTTTAAAAGGCAAGGTTGTAGACTCTCTACTAACAGCTAGTGAATATTTCTTAGTTTTGGTCCCTCATCTTGAAAGCCTGACCCCACAATTCCAGACACTCCAGTTAGAAAGGTCAAATGACTTGCCATTTGTTACAGGATCTCACAAGTGTGGCTTCGCTTGGACAAGGTGGGGTTGAAGTTTCTATGTCTGTTTCTCTTTGTTTTGCTTTTGTTAATAACCTGCTACACACAGAATTTCATTTTAGATACAATTCTGGCCAAGACATGAATAGGTGTGTAAGTAACTCTGTGGGCCGTGGGATTTGCTTTTGTCCTGGTTCCTGGTGATGAATGATATCTCCATGTTTAGAGAGCACCTCTCCGTTTGATGTGGCAGTTTTTGCTGTGGTTATGACTTTCAACATACTTCCTGCTTTTCTTGCAAAACAGAGAAGACTCACTCCTCTGTGGGAGGCCACAGCCCAAATGATTGCTGGTTTCTTTGAGGGCTGGAACAGGGATTGTGGGGGATTGCTAGCCCTCAGTGTGTGAGGTCTTTGGCCTTTTTTCTATGTGAACATCAAGGTTAATCTATGCAGACTTTGCTTTCTGTTGGAGCAAGTTATCGCAATGCTGTTGGAAGGACACAAGGTTCTCAGCACTCCTTCACTTCAGAAATCAAGGGGAATATTTGTCCAACAACAGAAAATAGAACCCAGCAATGTTTGTCATCAAGATTGCCAGAGTCACATGATCTCAACGGCAAGGCTCACACTTGCTAGAAATTTGGATTCATTAGTTTTTGACTTAAACAGGGTCTGAGAATCCTTAAAGCTAACTCCTCTCTGTTTCGTAGGTGCAAACTGTTGATGAGAAAGATATCAATCTGATTTTTTTTTTTTTTTTTTTGAGACGGAGTCTTGCTTTGTTGCAAAGGCTGGAATGCAGTGTTGCAATCTCGGTTTACTGCAACCTCCACCTCCTGGGTTCATCTCCTGCTGCATGCCTCCACACCCAGCTAATTTTTGTATTTTTAATAGAGACAGGGTTTTGCCGTGTTGACCAAGCTGGTCTCGAACTCCTGACCTCAGGTGATCCACCTGCCAAAGTTGGTCCTTATTCTTTTGTTGTTTATTTGTTTCTTTTTTCTCTCTGAGAGTCTTCAGGATATCCTTAGATTGTTGGTGCTCTGAAATTCCAAGAGGTTATTTCTATGGATCACTCTTTGTTCATTGTGCTCAGAAGTTGGGGTCTTTCAATCCAAAACCTGTATCTTTCTTCAACTCTGGGAGATTTTCTTCAATTGTTTCTTTGATAATTTTCTGCTTTCTGTTTTCACTCTTCTCCTTTTTTGAAATTCCTGTAATGTAAATGTTGACCCACCTAAATTGACCCTATGTATTTCTTTTTCTCCAATTATTCATTTTATTTTGGTCATTTTACTCTGTATTATGCAAGTTCTTCTTGAATTTTTAATGTGTTTTTTCTGTCTTTGAATTTTGGTTTCAAAAAAATTGCATGTACTATATTTGTGGTGATAAAAAGTAAATGTATTTTAAAAGAGATGTAGAACAAATTCTTTCTTGGTTTCCAACTGCTCCTTTTTAATAGAAGATGGATTTTGTTTTATGGATGTATCATCTTGGTTCTCCAAGAGGATAATTAGAGTTTAAGGTTGTTACTTCGTTCTTTTTCCTTTCCTTAGTTCTACCTCCTCCAAGTTCATTTGTTCTGTTGACTTATCTTGGTCCTTTTCTTTTCCTGCGTGAATGGTGTTTTGGGCAGCTCATTTCTATTTATGCATTCTGGATTGGGTTGTTAAGTTGAAGTGACTGGGGGACTGGGGTTCTTCTCTGAATGAGAGTGTGGGACTATGAGCTCTCTGGGTGTGGAAGGGGGCACTGATGGGTAAAACTTGCTTTCTTCTGTGAGAGTGGGAGAAGTCAAACCAATTCAAGGAGACCCCTGCTCTGAGATGTTACTCCCAAGATGGAAGCCTTAGCCCCTTCCAGTCAGCTTTTATTTATTTTTGAAAAGATTATTCTTTCTCAGGGGTGCAAGGCGGGTGAGGGATAAAAGATTACACAATGGGCACAGTGTACACTGCTTGGGTGACAGGTGCACCAAAATCTCAGAAATTACTGCTAAAGAATCTATCGCTGTTCCCCAACAAAATAAAAATTAAAAAGGACTATTTCTCCAGCTTTTAAGGTAAAAGCTGCCATTTTCTGCCCGTGGGATTAGGGAGAGGTGGGATGGTGAAAGCCAGTTTCCACAGCAGTTTAAGCCCAGTCATTCTGTCAATCACTTCCTTTTATGCTCACCCTGGTCTTTGTACTTGCCAAGCGCTGGAGGCACTAACGTGAAGGACACCCCCAGCCCCCACCCCCCTCTGCCCTCATCAGTAACTTCCACTTCTATTGCGACCCAAAAATGTGCTCTGAGCATCTAGGAAGGTAGAAATTAGCCTTTCTCATCAAATTCCTTAAAATTGGGGATTGAAGTAATACTTCTCAGAATCTGTCTACTCAGCTTCCAGTCTGCATCCTTCTGTCCCAGCTCCACCCCTTTTCCATCCTTATTGTTTCTGGGGGAAGCCACTTGATGATGCCAAGTATTTTCTAGTTTTGCTTTTGCAGAGTAACATATGGTATGACACTTGTTCCTTCCTTGGTTTGGAAGACTTTTGCCCGTTTTCTCAAAACCAACAAATGGACAAAAGTCTCTGGTGTTTTTTGGATTTGGTGGGAGGGAGAATTTTAAATTCGCATCAAGTCCCACATCTTTTTCTGCCAACTCACACGATTCGTATCAAGAAGTACAGACAACTCTCATTTATTTCCCACTTTCAATGAAAAAAACACCAACCTTGCTTGTTGTAGTTCCATTTTGTTTTGTTCTGTTTGTTTTTCATAGCTGTTCACATGATTGTATTAGCCTGGATGGGATCTTGATTTGACCTGGAGTTGTACTGGGTGGCTGAGAGAATCCTAGCCAGCTTCCTCTCAACTATGAGATGAGCCAGTGGTCAGCCTTGAGGGTCTGACTTTTCCTCAGGAGAGTCCTTGCTCTGAGTCTGAGAAGTGGCACAGTCCATTTTCAGTTCGAGGCAGGATGAGATAAAAGAGAGAATCAAGGACATGGACCCGATTGCCTGGAGACCTGTGTTCTAGTCCCACCTGGCCTGCTTATCAACCGTGAGGGCTGGGGCAAGTGGTGGCCTCTCCCCAGCTTCATCTTCCTCCTCTGTAAAATAAACAGGTGGGCCCTGATGTCTCCCAGGTTCCTTTTAGGTTCTAAAACTCCATGATTGCTTTAAAGTAGGTTTCTAAAGAGCAAGTAAGAACAGGAGAGAATGAAAAGGGGAAGAATAACTCATATCCACATGTTATTCTTCCCCTCATATAATAGAAATAACAACAATTGCAATTGATGAAAATTATTTGTGTTTATGTTTTCAGAAACAATATCTGCTCTTGGAGTCACTGCCACCAAGGGAATAACTTTACCTGGAATATGGACAGGGAGCTAAAGCCAAAAGCATGGACAAGGGAGTCCCAGATTACGGGATACTATTATGACTTTTCTAAACTCCTATTAGAGAAATTGATATGATATGCTCTGGTTAGCTATTGCTGTGTAAAAACCACCCCAAACAGTGGCTTAAAGCAATAACAATCTAGGGTTGGGTGTGCTCAGCCAGGTGGTTCTTACTTGGTCTATCATTAAAGTGCAAAAAGATAGTGGCTGGGTTAGGGCCATTCTGAAGAGTTATTCACTCACATGTCTAGAATCTGGGCTGAGAGAACTCAAATAGCTGGAGTACCTATCTATCTATCTAGCTGTCTGGCTATCTGTCTATCTATCTATCTATATCAGCAATCATCTATCTATCATCTGTCTTTCTATCGTCTCCATGTGATCTCTCCCTAAAGTGGCTTCGAGGTAACCAGATTTCTTATGTGGCAGCTGGAGCTTTGGGGTAAGTTTCCTAAAGAGGCACTGTAGAAGCTGCATGACTTCTTCTAATCTGAAGTCACACTTCTACCACGTTCTGTTCATTAAGGCAGCCACAAGGGCCTGCCCAGGTTCAAGAGGTGAGGTTACTGACTCTGTCTCTTAATATGAAGAGTGTCAAATAGTTTACAATGTGTTTCAAAAACCACCAGAAGTTGCAAGGATGAATCAATTAGTATTGACTAATATCAATACAATATACTTACAAAATGAGTTACTGTAAGATTTAAAATTTGCAAACTCTGATAGTCACCCAGTGACCACCTCACCAAGCATTTCCAGAGGTTTCCACCACTTGCTTTCCAGCCTAGGTGCTGCCCTGGCTTAAGCAGAGACCCCAGTTACACATTGGAGCAGGCAATGGAGAATCAGACTACCTGATTCTGTCATGCCAAGTTGTGTGACCTTTGATACGTCACTTTAGCTTACTGGGCCTCATTTTCCCCCTGCATAGTGGAGATATAGATATTAGCCCTGCCTTACCTATGTTGAAGAATTGTGATGCTACTCAAATAAGAATGTACTTTATAACTGCAAAGCGTTCTACAAAGGAAGAGAATGCTCCCTCCTGTTTCTTGCCTCTTCTGAACACTGGTGAAGCCATGAGGCCTTAAGAACTTGTCACATTAGAGGTTAACTCTCCAGGGATCTTCTGTTACACGTTTCTTCCCCTGCCCATCCCTCCCCGCAGCTTGATTCCTTGGTGTTGGATAGTGGGGAGAAAGAGGAGGGAGACACAATCTCTAACTTCTGGTGAGGCTGTAGTGTTCTCTTTGTGACTGTCTCCTGTTCCCACTCAGAGGTGGGGGCTGTGTGGAGGAGCTCTCAAAGCCCTTTTCTGTACACTCCCTGATATGGTTCTGCTCAGGTCTGACCTTGGCCAGACCTCACTCAGCTCCCAATCCACTGCTTCTTCTTCTGCAGGGTTCTTCTTTCTAGGTGGCCAGAGTTTCTGGATGAGGTCCTGGCATGATGGTGCAAGTGCAGCTACTTTCTGTGATTGTCTACCTGGTCTGTGGGAGACTCTTGCATTCTTGTCTCCTAAATGGAAAAGCAGGCTTCTGCAGGGCCACTCCCTTGCAAGTTATTCCTGTTCCTCCTCCGATTCATCCCCTCTTTCTCAGAGTCCTCCCTCCTCCCTGCTTAAATATCCCCCTGCTTAAACAGACTCCAGCTAGGGAGCAAGATATCAATCTCCTTTCTCAAAACCACCTCCTAAATGCACAACAGCTTCTCTTGAAGCCCCTATGCACATGGCCTAGGGGAGTGAAGGGATGGAGGTGATCAGGAAAGCTACCTCTTCTACCAGAGAGGAAAAGTCACAGCACTCTCGCCTATGACTTCCTACTTTTAATATTCTCTGTTCTCTCTAAGTATCAGAAAAGTTCAGCTTCCTCTGAATTAGCCAAGGAAGCAGTGATTGTTCCCCCAGTTGTTTGTTTCTTGATGCGCTTTGGTTCACGGCAGCCAGTTCTCAGGCAGCAAGAAAAGCAGCTGTCAACATCCTGCTATGGACACACGGTCAGTGAACACTGGAGTAAGTAATGAGCCTCACTAACAATCAGGGCTATGCAAAACAAGAGAGGAAGAGGACTTTTTCAACCTATCAAATTCGTTTAAAATAAATGTATTACATGATTATAACCAAGCTTAATAAATCTGTGTGTTTGTGTGTGTATGTGTAAGTGTATAGGTGTGTATAAAAGTGTTTGGGTGTGTGTATGTGTAGGTGTGTGTTTGGGTGTATATGTGTGTAAGTGTGTAGGTGTGTGTATGAGCACTTGAGTTTATGTGTGTGTGTGGAGTGCGTGTGTGCGTGCATTCGGGTGTAAGCATGTGTAAGGGAGTGTGTGAGTGTGTTGGGGAACAAGCCAGTGCTGGTCAAGAGGGGCTGCTGGTGATGCTGGTGGGAGAATAGGCATTATCACACACCACTGCTGATAGGTTAAACAGTTCCCTATCAATGGAAAGGCATTTGCCAATACATATAAGAACCTTAAAATGTGCAAACACTGTAATCCATAAATTCCACTTATCTTAAGGAAAAGTCATGGACCCAGTCATTGCAGTGATGCTTAGAAAAGCAAACTTGACCCTTCAATGCTCGACTCTAGGGGACTATGGACAAATCAAGAACAGCAGCTTGTGTAGTGCTTATATGTGCTGGACACTGTTTTAAGTGCCTTCCACGTATTTGATATTCCGCAACAACCCAGTGGGAGGTACTGTTGATACCCGCATTTTACAGATAAAAGAACTGAGCTCAGAGAAGTTAAGTTCTCTTTGTGACTGTCTCCTACTCCCACCCAGATCAAGCCAAGATTTCAAGAAGACATGAATTGAGTGAGATCTTAAAATTGAGCGAAATCAAGCCAAGATTTCAACCCAGGCGATCCAACCCTGGAGCCCACACTTTTAATCATCATGCTCTACTGCCTCAAATAGACTGGTCTCTAAACACCAATATAATGTTCTAGAAGAACCTGGGAAAAATATACATTATCTGACTTAAGGGGACAAAACAGGTTAGAAAGCAATACATTCAGTCTGGCCATTACTTTTTTTTTAAGTATATAAAAATGCACAAGACAGAATGGAAGGATGTCTACCAAAATGAGAATATTTATAATTTTAATTTTTCTTTGTGCTTTTCTAGATTTTTGTCATGAGAATTTCTTGTGTTGAAGTTGAAGTCAGAAAATCTCTTTTTCTTTTGAATTTTCACAAAACAGCTTTTTTTTTTTTTTTTTTTTTTTAAAGACAGGGTTTCATCATGTTGGCCAGGATGGTCTTGATCTTCTGATTTTGTGATTCATCCACCACAGCCTCCCAAAGTGCTGGGATTACAGGCGTGAGCCACCGCGCCTGGCCACAAAACAGCTTTATTGAGGTTTAATTCACATAACATACAATTCATCCAGTTAAAGTACAGGAATACCTTGGAGATATTGCAGATTCAGTTACAAGCCACTACAAGAAAGCAAATATTGTAACAAAGTAAATATCACAATAAAGTGAGTTGCAAGAAGGTTTTAGTTTCCCATTTCATATAAAAGTTAAGTTTACATTATACTGTAGTCTATTAAGTGTGCAATAGCATTATGTCTAAGAAAATGCACATTCTTTCATTAAAGATATTTTATTGACTGAAATTGCTAACAATCATTTGAACCTTCAGTGAGCTGTAATCTTCTTCTTTTTCTTTTTTTTTTGAGATGGAATCTCGCTCAGTCACCAGGCCGGAGTGCAGTGGCGCGATCTCAGCTCACTACAACCTCTGACTCCCTGGTTCAAACTATTCTCCTGCCTCAGCTTCCCGAGTAGATTACAGGCACGCACCACCATGCCCAGCTAATTTTTGTATTTTTAGTAGAGACAGAGTTTCACTATGTTGGCCAGGATGGTCTCGATCTCCTGACTTCATGATCTGCCCATCTCAATCTCCTGACCTCATGATCTGCCCACCTCGGCCTCCCAAAGTGCTGGGGTTACAGACATGAGCCACCGTACCCGGCCGAGTTGTAATCTTTTTACTGATGGAGGGCCTTGTCTCGATGTTTATGGCTGCTGAATAATCAGGGTAGTGCCTCCTGAAGAATGAGAATATTACATAAACTTGGTTGATAAGTCAGTGGCAAAGTTTGAAAGGATAGACTTTAATTTTAAAAGATGTGCTGCTGTGGGTAAAATGTTACCAACCAGAATCACATGCTGTAGAGTGAAATGGTATGAAAGAAGGAGTTGATGGATTTGGCAAACTTTATTGTTATCTAACTTGAAGAAGTTGCCACAGCTACCTCATTCTTCAGAAAGTCTTTTTCTTGATAAGGAGTCTCACTGTGTTGCCCAGGCTGGAGTGCAGTAGCATGATCTTGGCTCACTGCAACCTCTGCAGCCTGGGTTCAAGTGATTCTCCTGTCTCATCCTCCTGAGTAGCTGGGATTACGGGTGCGTACCACCATGCCTGGCTAATTTTTGTAGTTTTTAGTAGAGACAGGGTTTCACCATCTTGGCCAGGCTGGTCTTGAACTCCTGACCTCATGATACCGTTGCTTTGGCCTCCCAAAGTGCTGGAATTAACAGGCATGAGCCACTGTGCTCGGCCAGAAAATCTTTTAAAAAAGTATCACATTCAGCCTGGGCAACATGGCGAAACCCCATCTCTACAAAAAATACAAAAATTAGTCAGGCATGATAGCATGCGTGTTTTCCCAGCTACTCAGGAGGCTGAGGTGGGAGAACCGCTTGAGCCTGGGAGGTCAAGGCTACAGTGCGCCCAGATCATGCCACTGAACTCCAACCTGGGCGACAGAGTGAGTCTCTGTCTCAAAAAAAAAAAAAAAAAGTATTGCGGTTATTTAGTTGTCCAGTTGACATGAGGATGTCATGGAAACAAGGCAAACAGGCTCTGGGCTGGGGAAGGTGGGAGGTAGGAAGGATCAGAGATGATTGAGAATGGCAGAAAAGCAGGAAGACTCCATGAAAGAAAGAGGGGACATTTGCATTGGGCCTTGAAATGGTACAAAATTAACAAGAGAAGACCCAGAGGACTTAATGATGGGTCTGAGCAGCTTGTAAAAGCGTGACTCCTCTTTTTCTAGAGTCATACTCTCCCCTCTGTGTCTGTTTTTGAGCCTCTGTGCTGCCGAGTGGGGTCATTTCTCTTGGCAGATCGGGGATGCAGTGGAGTGATCTTTGCAACAGATTGAGGGCTCCTTTGGTCTTTGTGAGAGCAAGTTTCCTCCTGCTGAGGTCACTGCAGGCTCCAGGACACGGTGATTTGAGGTGGAGGATGGGATGCTGCAGGCAATTTCTGTGGGTTGCAGAAGCAACTTTGGAAATGTTTACAAGTTTCTATTACTGGAAATGACTGCATGCCATGCAGAAATGGGGTAGCTTAGGTGTCAAGAAGGGGCCCTACCAAGGAGATGCTGTGCCCCAGAAAAAGAAGCCCCTCCAAGGCAGGACCTGTGAGGACAGTCGGTTTCACACCTGGCCAGGCACTTCCTGTGTGTGGAGTTCTCAGAAGAGCAGGAGACAATACCAACTAAATGGGGCAAGTTTCTTGAAAGAACCTTCCGTATC
Source organism: Cacajao melanocephalus (assembly GCA_963573385.1). Classification (NCBI taxonomy): domain Eukaryota; kingdom Metazoa; phylum Chordata; class Mammalia; order Primates; family Pitheciidae; genus Cacajao; species Cacajao melanocephalus. The sequence continues at coordinate 108,863 of CAUYLG010051230.1, read as the reverse complement.
ATTCCCCTAGGAAAGCAGTCCATCTCCGATTTTGAAGAAATTTCCTTTGTGTGAGCCCTTGGTTCTAGCCAGCTTTCTAATCATTTCCCTCTGGAAATTTGACAGGTAGCTGACTGTGGAATTTCCCACAGAATTTGGGGAAGGAGGCCCATGCCTCACCCGTGTCTCAGTGCCTCATCATCACCCATGCAAGGGTAAATATAAAAATTGAACTTTCCCAGTGGTTAAACAGAAAGAACCTCTCCCTTTTTTTTCTTAGAACATTCCCATGGGAAATATAGTGTTTGTGTATCCTTCTTCTGTCCCTTTGATATGTATGCAAATATTTGTAAAGGCTAAGAAAGACTCTTGCTAGCTTTACAACCTAGGAATGCTTTACGGGTCTGGGAGCCGTCTCTTTGAAATAAAAACATCAAGGAAGACAGTGTCCCTACCTCCTGGTGGCCATGGGAGTTTGGCCTTGGCACTCTGCTTCAAGGTGTAACTACCACCTGTCGTGGAGGCAAAGGCAATTCGGATATAGGCAATTAGTAGGCTAATTAGCAGGTGAACATGGATGGACAATAAAAGAATGCACAACAGATGGTGATGCCAAATCCTACAGGAAGACAAGTTGCTGCTAATCCTGAGCACAGATATGTAATGGATGGTAACTGTTTGGTGGTACAGAAATGATGAGATTTCTTTTTGTTTTTGTCATCTCAATCTGCAGGCTACCTGCTATGCACTTTGTAATCTGGTTTAATGCTCACTCAATAATAAAACTGTTATCTTTCTTTTCTACCTATTGTGGAGAGGATTCTCTAGGTTGGCAGGATTTTTAATTTTTCCCAATACCTCTATGCACCAGCAAGTGCCCATGATCTTGCACTAGGAATACCAACTTGTGGGCAGTTCTCCAACACACCGTGCTTCATGCTTTTCAGCATGTCCCTTCCTCTCCCTCCAGTTCCCTTTCTCTGTCCATCTTCCTGGACCAGCCCTGGGTTCCAACTTCCTGGTCCTCTGTGAGTAGGATTGTGCAGCCCTTGCCCTGGCAGTGAGGAAGGAGACCCTTAATCCTCTTAAGCTTCTAAGAGCCCTTCCCCCTAGACTTCTACAATGCATTTCAATAGGAGAAGTAAAGGTGGGCAGACCCGGGCACCACTCTTAATCACACTCCTATAAATCGCAGGCATGGTATGGAGGAAGCTTTCCAGAAGGCATTGTTTTTACTTAAACACAGTCACACCCCCACCTAAGTCACGTACCCCACACCTACTTCATGGATCAAGAGCCTTTCACATGTAATTTCTGGAGTTGTAAGCCCAAGAGCCTTTCACATGTAACTTCTAGAGTTGCAAGCCTTTAAAAGGGCAGGGATTTTCTTTGTTACGGGAGCTTGGCTGTTAGGCATCTATGCCACTGCAGCTCCCGGCCGAATACATCACCACTTCCTTCCCAGTTCGGTGTTTGAGAGGTTTGTTTCACGGCCTTTCCTGCTTCAGCAGTCTCTCCGCAGGCTGGGAGTAACTCTCTGTGTAACCAAGGCTCGCTCTCTCTCTTTTTTTTTCCTGGGCCATCCACACAGTGCTTCAAGGCCTCCCAGGCTTGGACCAGCTGTCCCAGGGCCATGATGCTGCCATTTTATTGGATTGAAGAATACCTTCACACAAGGCCCTGGCATATACAAATGAGGCACCATCCTGGCCATTCCCCTCCCTGGGCCAGCAAATAGCATGGGGGTGTGATTTGTGTCACTCCCTACTTTGGCAGGAAGCCGCTGTGCATGGCTGTGTAGAAAGACCACGTCACCTTCCCACTGTCACCTTCAGTGGCCCTTCAAAGTCAGAGGTGACTCACTACCCCAGTGTTCTCTATGTAAAGTTTTGAAGCCAGCTCTGGCTCTTTCCAGGATGCTGGCTGGTGTGGTGGGTAAAATGGGGCGCGGTGGGGGTGGGAGGTGAAACAGAAGCATCTGGAGGATCCTGTGGTCCCCTCACTCCTCTCTCCCCTTTCTTTGTTACCAACCCTATGTGGACACCCAGATAGGAACCGTGACTGCTTTTCTCAGCTGGAAGTTTTTCTTCTGATTTTGACACACCTAGCAGGCTTCTTGCTGCCCACAGAGGTGCATTGGTGTTAATGTTCTTGAGAAACCTCAGCCCCCTCTCTTCACACTGTCAAGGGTGTAAGCTATGAGGATAACTCATGACATGGCCTGACTCCAAATTTTTTCACATTTGGCTTTGAAGTGGGCTACAGGGATATGACCACAGGGGTGTCTGGTGTTTTGGGCACATTCAAAGTCATGAAAAAGGAAAAGGTCAAACTCTTGCGTATTGATTGAGAAAAAAAGTTTTCACTCCCTGGACCCACTCCTTCTTTTATTTACTCTTTCCTGAAGAGAGAAAAGAAATCAACTCCCCTAGTTGATTTCTTTTATCTAAAAGATAAAAGAAATTTCCCTCCAAGATTCTGGTGATCCATTTCCTAATTTTTCTGGAATGAAAAGAATTAAGATGACGAAACACTTAAAAATTTAAATAGGCACACCTTATTCTGTATAATAGATGTCTCCTGGAATAGCAGTTTCTGGGGAAGGAATTCTTTCTCAAATGCAGTAGGAGGGCTTTAATATTTAACTAAAGTTTGTAATGCATCTGTTTGAGAACACATCCAAGCATAATAAAATTATTGATTTAATAACTTCTTCATTTTGGAAGTTCAGATTTTTGCATAGATATTCTATTTTAGTACTTTAAAAATAGTAATGTGGTCTGAGGCAGCATCTCGAAATCTTTAATTTTTAATTTTGCTTTATGTTTATAAAAGTAATAAATGTTCAAGGTATCTTTTTCACATAGAAGTTTTAATTTTACTGTATTCAAATGTATTCATCTTTTCCTTTATGGTTTGTATATTTCATCTCTCTTGGTAGACTGCACAAATGGATGCAATATTCTCTTTCCAGGTATTCATGACTGTACATCGTGCCTTGGTAGCTCCTCTTGTCTAGATGTGGAATCTATTTCCACTCTTTTGAATTTCTACACTTGCTTTGGCTAAATGAATGTGGAAGTGATGTTGTGCCATCAGTGGGAGTGCCAGTTCTAAGCACAGAGGCCTTCCATGTTTTTGCTCTCTTTTGGAATCCTGGCAGCCACCATGTAAATGAGCTCAAGGTAGCCTATTGGATGGTGAGATGTGTGACTCAGACTCCCGTTGCCCCAGCTAATCGCCAGTCCCCAGCTAAAGTGGAAGCTGGCCATAGGTGCATGAGTGAAACTATGAGAATTGCCCTACTGAGCTCAGCCTAAATTGCTGACTTGCAGGATCATCAGCAATGACAAATGTTTTATTACATTAAGCCACTAAGTTTTATACTGGTTTGTTAGGCAGAAATATTTAAATGATACTTGTCTTCCTAAGCTCAGCCTAAATTGCTGACTTACAGAATCATCAGCAATGATAAATGTTTATTACATTAAGCCACTAAGTTTTGTACTGGTTTGTTAGGCAGAAATACTTAAATGATACATGTCTTTTTAAAGAGAGTCCTCCCTACTTTGAGATTATAGAGTGTGAGAAACACATTCACCCATCCAAATGCAAAGAATGGGACTTGGAGACACGAAGAACAGTGGAAGTGAGACTTTTAATGGTGGTCTTGCAAGATTTGGTGTCCAGTAGGCAGACACACTTGGGGCAGTTACCGCAGATAGTTTATCTCCTGGCATGCAAGTCCCTCCCCAAGTTCCTCATTGGTCAAGTATTATGAAGTTACAATCTTCCTGGTATCACTATGCCCCTTCTAAGGTTATACCCTGATCCCCTTCCCCACTTAAGTTTCCATTTCCCAATAATGAAACTTTCTTCCTTTTTATGGGCTGACCCCTCCTCTACATTCTGCCCACTTATTGTGACTTTCTAGGTGCGTGAGCATTGCAATTTGTCACATTCGCGGGCTGGTAGCCAGTACTTAAATTTATGCCTTGAAAATGGACCATTTAAAATATTTTCTTACAAATTCCCTCCTTTTTTCTATTTACTTCCTTTGGTCTCAATTTCATACATATGCCCCCTTTTTCTGCAGGTGTGATGTCTAGTGAAAGCCTGTTTTCCCAGGCCATTTGGCTGGTGGCATTTAACGGGCTAACCACCCCTTTCAGGGTGTCCCAAGTATAGTTGATGAATCTCTGTTGATTATAATAGATGTAGTTAATACAATCCACGTTCTTATTAATAGTTGACCACCAGAAGAGTGTTCACTTCAACTTAGCAGCTATTTGGTTTCGGGCCTTAAATTCACTAGGCACCTGCTAGGGACTCCTGTTGAGTCAACATATATACTGAGATTAAAAGAATTTGTCAAATCTCTTTGGTTTTGGTGGCCATGTGTATTTTGGGATATCTTATGGGGTGCTAGGGTGAAGGGAATGGCCGCTTGGACTAAAGCACAAGTCCCAGTGCAATTGGACGGTAACAGGTTATGGAGGTTCCTTTGTCCACAATACCACCAGACATCAGCCCAGGGTATATGAGAGCTGAGTAATTGCCATTGCCTGACTCACCAGTGACATTTAGGATGTGGGTACAAGTCGAGATTCTACTTTGGGCCTGTTGAACTCTGCCCTCTGCCTAGAGGCAAGAGGAGTGGTTTGTATTTCCTATAGAGGGCAAGGGGATTGCTCTGGGATCTGACTTCTGCAGTGTGGGAAAGAGCAGTGACAGACTCTTACAAGTCTCGTTTCCTCATGCATCTTTGTTTTGGTATAGAGCCAACATGCAATGCATACCTTCAAGATCTGTATCCCATCTGGGGGCAAACAGAACCACCTGTGCCTGAGGTTGTCCCTCAGCACATGCGTAGCAGTTACTCTTGTTGAGGGCTTGTAGGGAAAATCTGACCCATTCCACTCAGGCATTCATATCCCCGTACCCTGTCTTAATTTCTAAGGTTTGCCTTAAATCCTTTATCGCAATTATTTTTACCCTTTTAGTGTTATTATTTGGTGGACTAAAGTGTTTATTAGGGTTTGGGGTTGGAGTAGTCCCAGGCAAATGGGAGGTTGAGTTCTAGATTATTTTGAGAACAAATTGCCCTGGGAGGTCTTTCCTTGTGATGTCTGCCCTTGACCCATATACCCGAGATGCTACTTTTGGTTTTTGGTTTAGAACAACTGGATTGTCAGTGGTGATGAGTAAAGGATTGCATTCTACATTCTGGCAGTTATTTGGCAGGGAGCCCTTCCCTTGGACAGTTGTAGTTTATTCTTTAAGGGGTTCCAGCTCAGCGTTACCCACCCCATGTTCACTGTTCAACCTTGAAATGGGGTAGTTCACCATACATCATCCCAGCTGGGGCAGGGTGATGTCCTACTGTAACCTGTATCTGGTTTAGGGCAAAGATATTTATTTGCCTGCAAGAACTGTCTCTGATTTTCTAAATTCCCACAAGGTAAGACCTGGCAGGCATCCAGTCTTACAGTCTGGGATACTACCATCTTGGTTACATTAATTACCAACCTGATTGGGTAGGGAGGGGTCCCCTGCCCCTGCCATTTTACATTTTGAACTTCTGCTCTTTGTATAGTAGTCCATCCCAGTCATATTAACTTCCAGAAATGGGGCCAGCTCACGTTTTCTTTTTAGGTTTTTCTCAAAGTTAACTTTAAGGGTTCCTCAGCTGACCCATGCAGTTTCCACTGGTCTTCTTCCCTCCCTTCTGGGGTCCCCTCTACCAACTCACATACTGACTCAAGTTTAGTGAGTCCACCCTGTTCAGCTGTTTGCACCGCTGTCTCAGTGGCGGGGAGCACTGGAGAGGGACCTTCCCAGCGTGGGTGGAACTCGTCTTCTTTTCAAGTCTTAATCAGCACCAAGTCACCAGGCTGGAAGTGGTGAACTGTGAACTTCAGAGGCGGAGTTGGAGTCAGAAGTCGTTTTAACCTAAGGGATGACAGGGTGGAGGATACGGCCAGTATATAATTTCTTAAGAATTGATCCTTGGTTTCCAGAGTAGGGAGATTTGTAGCTCTGCCTAAATACGGGAGCCCATATAATAACTCATAGGGGGACAATCCCAAGTCTTTTCTTGGGGGTATCCTGATCCTAAAGAGTGTATTGGGAGACATTTGGTCCAAGGCATTTTCGTTTCTAAGATTAGTTTGGTGATATGCTTTTTGAGAGTTTGATTCATTCTTTCTACCTTTCCAGAGGAAGGGGGACGTTAGGGGTGTGATAATCCCATCTAATTTATAAACTTTCTGTAATACTCCTTAACATCCTTGAGGTAAAGTGACTCTCATTGTTTGAATCAGTATTTTCCACCAGGCCAAATCTAGGTACATTTTGTTTTAGTATTATTTTGACCACATTCCTGGTGGTGCCTGTTGCAAGGGGAAAGGCTTCCACCCAGCCAGAAAGGTGATCTAGGATCGCTAGTAAATACTTTAGTTTTCTTACTTTGGGCATTTCTGCAAAATCTACTTGAATGCTTTGAAATGGTCCTAGTCTGGGAGGTTTTCCTCCCACGTGTTTTCTAATTACCTTTTTGTCCTTTGACAAATTACACAACCTCCACATACTTGTTTAGCAAGAGTATAAATCCCTCTAGTATTGTATTACACAGAGCCTGGGGTCCCCAGTGACTCCTTTTGGGTAATATAGACATTAATTCTCTCATCAGGGGTTTATTTATTATTTCTCTCCCATCAGGAAGTACTCATTTTCCATTTTTAGTCTGACTGACCCCTATCCTGTCTAATTCTTCCTTCTCCTCTCTGGTAAACTGGGGCCTTAATGCTACCTTAGGAATGTCTGGGATCAGGCTAAATAGTCTAATTTCTTCCTCCAGGGAGGCTTGCTTAGCAGCTTTGTCTGCAAGCCTGTTTCCTACAGCTTCTATAGTGCTCCCTTTCTGATGATCATTTACGTGAACTAAGGCTACCTTTGCTGGAAGCAGGAGGCTTTTTAAAACCTGTTTGACCAGTTCCCTATGTACCAATTATTTTCCCCTGCTATTTATTAGGGCCTGCTTTGTCCAGATCTTTCCAAAAGTGTGTACCAACCCATAAGCATATTTAGAATCAGTATATAGAGTGCCTTTTTGGCCTTTGAGTTTTAGGGCCTGGTTAAGAGCATGTAATTCACAGGTTTGGGTTCACCAGCAATTAGGTAATCTACCTGCCTCACATAAGGAGTGTATATTTCCATTAATGACAGCATAACCATTATTATTATTATTATTTGTTGCCATCTGTCACTTGGGATGACCCATCGACAAACAGCCTTGTCCCATCATGGAGTGGAGCTTCCCTGAGGTCTGGTCTAACTTCGCTTGGCTATTCTATGATATCTAAACAGTTACAGTCTGATGTCTCTTTGTTCTCCTCTCCTTTCCATTGGAAACTGGCTAGATTCAGGCAAGTATTTGTTGTTACAACCAAATCATCTTTTCCTAGTCATATGGCTTTATATTTTAGAATCTGAGTATCTGTTAACCATCTCCTGGCTTTTCGATTTAATACGTTCCTGACCTGATGTGGGGTGCTTACTATTAGGGCCCCACCAAAGCTTAGTTTTCGACTCTCCTCTACCAGCAGGGCTGTGGCAGCTACTGCTTGCACACATTCAGGCCACCCCCGAGAAACAGAATCAAGAAGCTTGGAGACAAAAGTAACAGGTTGCCTCTTCTTGCCCCAGGTTTGAGTGACACCCAAGGGCCATGCCCTGGTCTACTGTTACAAACAGATGGAATGGTTTCTTTAAAGATAGAAGGGCCAGAACCGGGGCTGTAATGAGGTCCTGCTTTAGCTCTTTTACTGCCTGAATTTCCTTTGGGGACCATTGCAAAGGATTGGGTTCCTCTTCTAGTAACTTGAGATACAGAATCTTTGTCTTTTGAGCATGTGAGTTAATCCATAACCTATAGTAGCCAGTTAAACCTAAAAATTTTCGGAGTTTTCTCTTTGTCTTAGGCAAAGGCAGACCCACTATTCCCAATATTTTCTTTGGGTTTATTTTCTACTTCCCTTCACTAATCAGGTGTCTGAAATATTTAACTTCTTTTTTTTACAAACGGCAATTTGTTCTTAGAGACTCGCAATCTCCTTTTTCCTAGGAAATGAATGGCCCTCCTCTCCCCAGAAATTAAATGATTATTTACATATTGTAACAACTGGGTTCCCTTGGAAGGCTGAAATTCCTCCAGGACTTTTTCTAAGATTTGACCAATTAAGTTTTCTAAGATTTGACCAATTAAGGGTTTCTGTGAAACCTTGTGGCAGCACAGGGGGTACTATTGTTTTCTCCCAGTTATAGGATTTTCCCATTCAAAGGCAAAGAGGTCCCTACACCTAACATCTAGGGGAAATGCCCAGAATGCGTCTTTTTATTTTTTTTGGGATGGAGTTTTGCTCTTGTTGCCCAGGCTGGAGTGCAGTGGAACGATCTTGGCTCACTACAACCTCCGCCTCCCAGGTTCAAGTGATTCTCCTGTCTCAGCCTCCTGAGTAGCTAGGATTACAGGCATGCACCACCATGCCCGGCTAATTTTGTATTTTTAGTAGAGATGGGGTTTCACCATGTTGGACAGGCTGGTTTCAAACTCCTGACCTCAAGTGATCCACCCGCCTCGGCCTCTCAAAGTGCTGGGATTATAGGCGTGAGCCACCACGCCTGAAGGAATGCGTCTTTTGGATCCACCACAGTGAACCACTTATGTTTATAGGGTACCTTACTAAGGAATGTGTAGAAGTTAGGCACCACAGGGTGGCGGGTCTGGATAATTTGATTTATAGCCCTTAGATTTTGCACCAATTTATATAACCAATCAGGTTTTTTGACTGGGAGAACTGGAGTATCGTATGGTGACATGCAGGGTTCCAATAGTCCATCTTTAATTAATCCTTTTATTACTGGTTGGATACCTTTTCTCCCTTCAATAGAAATGGGATATTGTTTTCTGCAAACTACCTTTCCCGGTTGTTTTTCATTCCATCCATCAATCTTTTGTAATTGTTTTGTAATGTTTGGGTGGCTCTTAGTTACAAAGTTAACCTTCAAAGGGCCTTTCCCTACTGGGTACTATGGATCTAATCCAGAGTATTTTCTCATCTGACCTCTGAGCCTCTGTGGGAATGCAGGGGCAGTTTCTTTTTTCTCTTTTTGAATCTCAAATGCCTTTGAGACATTTTGTGTCCTAGGGGTGGACTCTTTGATCCCTTTAATTATTAGTTCCCTAAAGTCTTGCATTTCGGCCCAGTCCCTGGGGTTGTTATTATCCTGTTCGGGATTGATATTTGGAAATTTTTGTTTGGTGGGCAAGACTTCTTGCCCGGGAGGGTGCTGCCTCTCCCACTTGGTCATGGCTGCTCTCCTAATCATTCCCCTTTCTTCTCCTGTGAATGGGATATTCATGATAGACATCATTTCAGTCCAGATGTAAAAGCTGGGTTCTAGGAATTAGTCCAGGTGGTCTGCTAAACTGAGGGGATCTTCTAGGCGTGATTTCATTTCCTTCTTGAAATTCTTAACATTGTACTTTTAAGAGGAGCATTTACAAAGCCAGTCTTTCCCTGTCCCATGAGAACTTCCCTAAGAAGAAACATGCTAGATGCCTGCTGTGTGAAAGGGATAGGGAAGTTCTCAATATCCGTCTTACACTGTTCTAATTCTTTTCTTAAATTTGGATAAGGATTTAAAGAAGCAGTTGGTTCGGCTCCCCATGGTTTCTAGGTTTTTCTTCCCCTAATCCTCTTGTAGGTTTTTCTTCCCCTAATCTTCTTCTTTTTGCCCCTTGATCTTCCTGTCTCCTATTTTGTGAGATGTATGGAGGGGGCAAGCATGTTAGGGGGTCCCAGGGCTTTTACTAGGCTCTTTTTCTTCTTCTTTGAGGGGGAACATGGGGGCGAATTCCTCGATCCAGCAGAGATCGTAACCTATCTCTTCTTGTGAGGATGGGGTTTTATTATTTACATAGAGAATTAAAGCTTGCACACCCAATCCTTATCTGAGCCAAACTTAGTCCAAAAGACCGAAGGCTTATGAATGAGGTCTTTGGGCCAGATAAAACATCAGTGCTCTATTACCTTTTGCTTTTCCTTGTCCCTGGTTCGAGGGTTGTTCCTCCTACCGGCAGCATTCTCCCGAAAGGACTATCCGTGGGACTGTCAGAGGGAGTCTCTTTGGCTCCCTCTTTCCTTTGTCCCCTAGGCCTAGAATTTCTATTTCCCATTTTCAGTCAGTCTCTGTGTCTGAGCTTTTCCCTGTGTGCTGAACCCCTACTCCTGGAGGTTTCTTGCGCACCCTGAGAATTGCTTGTGGGAGAACAGGACCATGGACTGGGACTCTGCACCTGCTTTGTATCTAGCATATGGCTCAGTCACACATGCTCGATCTCCAAAAACACCCAACAATCAAGGCAGGACTTATAGTCCAATTTTCCTACCTTGGCTTATGCATGAGGTTGCCTGGTTGTCATGGTGCCTGCTTTTTGTCCTGTGTCGCCTCCACTGCCTCCTGCATAACAGTCCAGGTTTGTCTATGGCCTCTACGGGGAGTGAGACACCAGGACACAGTGGGCCACCTAAATCAGGTGGGATGCGTCTTCCCTCTTGGCCAGAGTCCCACTCCAGGCAGATACAGAGATCCCGGATGGTCCCCTAATTTGTGAGAAACGCATTCATCCATCCGAACTCAAAGAATGGACGGAGACACGAAGAACAGTGGAAGTGAGATTTTTAGTGGCAGTCTTGCAAGATTGGGTGTCTGGTAGGCAGGCACACCTGGGGCAGCTACAGCAGGTAATTTATCTGGTAGTACACAAGTCCCTTCCCAAGTTCCTCATTGGTCAAATACTATGGGGTTACAATCTTGTGTAAGTTGCCTAAGTTTCATTATTCCCCTTATAAGGTTATACCCCATCCCCTTCCCTGCTTGTTTCCATTTCACAATAATGGAACTTTCTTCCCTTTTATGGGCTGACCCCTCCTCTACATTCTGCTCATTTATTGTGATTTTCTAGGTGCATGAACTGTGCAGTTTGTTACATATGCAGGCTGGCTGCCAGTACTTAGATTTATCATGCCTTGAAAATAGAGCATTTAAAACGTTTTTCAACATAGAGAGTTTTCTATATTCTGTTATCAAAGTTTCTCCATTTTGTTTTTCATATTTATGTACCATAATCAATCTGGGATTAATTTTTGTGTGTGTGAGTAGAAACTTATTGCATATGTGAATTTTTTCTGCATTTTTGAATATTTGAAATATTTCATAATTAATATCAAAATCACTCTAAAAAAGGAATACTTGTTTATTATAGAAAAGTTAGAGAAATACAATAAAAATGAAAGCAAAACTTCCCCTATAATAACATAACTCAGCAATAACCACTTATAATGTTGTGAGGTGTTTCCTTCTGGTCTTTTTAATTTTGTTGGTAAAATTGAGATCAAACTATTTTCCACTTTTATCACCTAGCACTGTCTTGTGTGTCTTTCCCTATATCATTTGATACAGGGAAAGTTCTACAAAATTACTTCTAATGATAAAGTTCTACAGAATTACTTTTAATGATATATATAGTTTATCATGTGGGTACATCATAATTTATTTAACCAGGCAATTACTGTTACACATTTAGGCTGTCTCCAACTTTTTGATATAAATATTAGTACAGCATTCAATATTCTTGTACAAATATTTCTGATTCGTTTTTGAAGATCATTTCTAGAAATGAAGTTCTTGGGTCAAAACGTATGAACAATTTTAAGGTCTAGAATACAGTTAGAGAAAGATACCCTTTGGAAAGTGTGTGCCAATTTTAATCCCACCTTCCCCAGTGACAAATGAGCCGGTCAATCCTACCACATGCACCCTCCTGGCACTTTTTCTGAAATATATGGAAACTCCAATCTTAGCTGATTCACATGGTCATAACAAGATCACATGCTGATGAGAATACAAAATGTGGAAAAAGCACATAGCAAGAAGAGAAGTCTGTAATAATGTATTAACATAGTAGCTTCGGTCTTCCTTATTAAATTTATTTGGCAGAAATTTGACATTCTGCCCTGTGATACCCTGATACACACAGTTCAAACCAAGAGCCAGGCATAGATGTTTAAGACATAAGAAGAACACACCAGGGTGTCTGCCCCTGTGCTTAGGAGAGCTCAGAGGGGGCCAGACCACTCATTAAAACATTTCAGTGTCTGTTATGAGCCACTCATTGCATTGGAGACTGGGAACACAAAAATGACCAATCTTACAGAAAATCACAATTTGGAACACTAAGGGCTCTTACAAGATCTAGCTGCAGGGCACTGTGAAATCACAGGTAGGAGTGCCCCATGTAGCCTGTGGATTTCAGGGATATAGTTTCCCAGACAAGGGATGTCTAGGCTGATCTTTGAAGAAGAAGAAGGGCTTGTCCAGGCAGAGAGAAAAACAGGCATCCTAACTAGCTATAGGGCAGACAGACCGTGGAGTAAAGGGTGGGGAGTGTGATGGAAAGGACTTACGGAGGAACTGTATGTGAGAAGGCCAGAGGAGGAAGGGACCAGGTTATAAAAAGCTTCATGTGGCTTTCTATGGAGTTTATATTCTTTACAAGACCCTATGTGTTCTGGTCCCACTACCTTTCTGATCATATCTCCTATCTCTCCCCCATCCCAACCACTGCTCCAACCACATTGGTCTCCTCGCCATTCCTCAATCATGCTTCTACCTCAGGACGTTTGCACATGTTCTTCTCTCTAACCAGAATGCTATGCCCCAGGTATGTGTATGGCTTTCTTCCTCTCTTCCCTCAAGTGTCTGCCCTGATAGTATCACCTAAGCAGAGAGACTACCTCTGATAAACTTGGACAATACAGCATGCTGCTCTTGCCACCTACTGGGCTGTTCTCTGTCTTCTAACTCTGCTGTATTTTTCTTCTAGTATTTATTTTCTATCTCTCAATCTACCATCTACTAGACTGTAAGCTCCATGGAGGTGGGGACTTTGCTTTTTTATTGTTTTACCAAATAGGATCTATTGAATAGTCTACTTCTTGTGCCTAGAATAGTGTCTGATGCATAGTAGATGCTTAATAAAAATTTGTTAAATATGAGAGTGAATTTTGTTATAAAGAGAATGAGGAGCTGTTGAAGGTATTTTAGGTTAGAGAAGGATCCTCAGATGTGTACTTTAGTCAGCTCTCTGTGCCCTTAGGGTGGAGGATGAGGACAGTCGACCTGATCAGGAGGTTCCCAAAGTCATGCGTCTGGGTTAAGGTAGAGAGGTTGGGGTAGGGAAGACGGATGGCTTCCAAAGGCATTAAGTAGGAAGCATATTTGCCTGGCCTCAGTGCCCGTTTGAATGTGGAAGCTGAGAAAGCAGGCAAATAATATTGCAGCTGGGTGGTGCCCTAACTTAGATCAGAGGATGCTGGTGAAGAGTCAATTCAGGGGGAATGACAATGAATTCAGGTTCATGTAGAACATGCTGGGTTTGAAAGTCCCAGGGGAGATGCCTAGCAGGCAATTTGGATATTGCAGTCACTGGAGCCATTTGTGGGGTGAGATCACTAAGGGAGGGTGTGTGCCAGGAAGATAGAAGAGTACTAAGAATGGAACCCCAGGGCATATCACCCCAGAGAGAATGGAGGAAGTATGAAACAGGAGGAAGGAGTGTCTAGAAGGTGGGAAAGGTCAGTTACATCCAGCAACAGTACAAGTAGACGAAATAAGAACTGAACAAGTTCAATTGCATTTTGCAGCTGGGAAGTTGCCAGTGGAGTGCTCAGTACAGGGGATGGAAAAGAAAAATAGAGGCAGAATATGGACTACCTGAAACAGTAGGAACGCTCTGGAAAGAGTAGAGCACTAAATGTGAAGAGAAGACAAAAGTTGGGCAGCAACTGAAAGGGAAAGGAAGGTGATTTTAACAGTTAGATCTGGAAATTTTTCACACTTTTAATTTTGAGATAAAGATCCATAGGTAGTGAATAGTAAGTGTAGAAAAGTCCCACAGACCCCTCACTTAGCGTCCCAAGTGGTCGCAACTGTACATAATTATAGTACAATATCAGTAACAGGGATTTGACTCTGGCGCAATGTGTGTGTGAAGTTCTAAGTCATTTTTATCACATGTGTAGATTCATATTTAATATAATCATCATTGTATTAAAATACTTTTTATTTTTGAGATGGAGTCTTGTTTATCACATGTGTAGATTCATATTTAATATAATCATCATTGTATTAAAATACTTTTTTTTTTTTGAGATGGAGTCTTGCTGTCACCAGGCTGGAGTGCAGTGGTGCAATCTGGGCCCACTGCAACCTCCACCTCTTGAGTTCAAGCGATTCTTCCGCCTCAGCCTCCCGAGTAGCTGGACCACAGGCGTGTGCCACCACATGCCTGTATTTGTAGTAGAGACAGGGTTTCACCATGTTGGCCAGGATGGTCTCGATCTCTTGACCTCGTGATCCATGCACCTTGGCCTCCCAAAGTGCTGGGATTACGTGAATGAGCCACTGTGCCCATCCCATTTTTTTTTTTTTAGAGACAGGGCCTCACTCTGTCACCCAGGTTGGACTACAGTGGTGCTATCAGAGCTCACTGCAGCCTCGAACTCCTGGGTTTGAACAATCCTCCTGCCTCAGCCTCCCGAGTAGCTGGGACTATAGGTGTGCGCCACCATGCCCAGCTAATTTTTATTGTTTTGTAGAGACAGGGTCTTGATATGTTGCCCGAGATGGTCTTGAACTCCTCGCCTTAAGCAATGATCTTCCTACCTCAAACACAAAATTATTCCATTATCAAAAACAGCTCCTTTGTACCACCCATTGATAATCACACCAGCACCTCCTCCCTCCCACCATCTCAGACCCCTGAAGACCACTACTCTGTTTTCTAGCTCCATAATTTTGTCACTGAGAATGTTATACAACTGGAATGATTAATCATATACTATTTTGAGACTGGCTTTTCTTCACTCTGCATAATGCCCTTGAGGCCCATTCAAGTTGTGTGTATCAATAGCTCATTCCTTTAAATTGCTAAGTAGTAGTGTTTGGTATGGATGCACTGCAATTTTTTTTCCAATCTACAGTTGAGGGACATTTTTCTGTGTTATTTTCCAGTTTGTGGTTATTACAAAGAAACTATTAACAATGGTGTACAGCTTTTTGTGTGGACATAACTTTTTATTTTTCTGGGATAAATGCCCAGTGTTTCAGTTGCTGTATTATAAAATATTTGCATGTTTAGTTTTCTAAGAAACTGCTAAACTGTTTTTCAGAGTTGTTGCACACCATTTTATAGTCCTATTGGCAATGTATGTGTGAGCCAGTTTCTCTGCATCCTGGCCAGCAGATATGTAGTAATATTTCAGCAAGGTCTTAATTTGCATTTTCCTAAGGGCAAGTGATGTTGAACATCTTTTAATATGCTTATTTGCTATCTTTATAACCTCTTCAGTGAAATATCTCTTTATAGCTTTTGTCCATTTTCTAAATGGATTGTTTGGGTTTTTTTTTAATGTCAAGTTTTAAGAGGTGTTTACATATTGAAAATATGAGCTTTACAGATATGTGGTGTGATGGTTAATAATGAGTGTCAGCTTGATTGGATTGAAGGATGCCAAGTATTGATCCTGGGTGTGTCTGTGAGGGTCTTGCCAAAGGAGATTAATATTTGAGTCAGTGGACTAGGGGAGGCAGACCCACGCTCAGTGTGGGTGGGCACCATCTAATCAGCTGTCAGAGAATTTAAAACAGGCAGAAAAATGTGAAAAGTCGAGACTGGCTTAGCCTCTCAGCCTACATCTTTCTCCCAGGCTGGATGCTTCCTGCCCTTGAACATCAGATTCCAAGTTCTTCAGCTTCGGGACTCGGACTGGCTTCCTTGCTCCTCAGCTTGCAGACAGCCTATTGTGGGACCTTGTGATTATGTGAGTTATTACTACTTAATAAACCCATACATACACACACACACACACACACACACACACACACATACATATGTATATATAACCTATTAGTTCTATCCCTCTAGAGAACTTCAGTTAATACATGTGGGTTGCAAATTTTCTCCAGATCCGTATGTAGCTTGACCTTAGGTTGAGGTTAATTTTTTTCCTATGGATTGCTTCAGTACCATGTTGAGAAGAGTGTTCTTCCTTCATTGAATTGCTTTTATGCACTTGTAAAAGATAAGTTGGCTATATAAATGGGCTTAAAAATTCATATAAAAATGAAATTAAAAGATAAAAATATTATTAACTAAAGAAAAATGGATGCCCTTCAAAGAGATCTTAAGATTAAAAAACAAAAAGAAGTTAGAAGGAGTCAAATCAGGATTGTAAGGTGGATGCCCAGTGATTTCCCATCGAAACTCTTGCAAAATTGCCCATGTTTGATAAGGGGAATCTGCAGGAGCATTCTTGTGGTGAAGGGCTCTCTGGTGAAGCTTTCCTGAGTGTTTTTCTGCTAAAGCTTTTGTAAGAGTAGGTAGCTAGCCAGGCATGAGCAGGGCAGGGGGAGGCACCACACACCAGGAATGTCAGGTGACCATAATTGCCAGGAAAAGGCAATTTCCCAATAGCTAAAACACCTGAAACTGGTGATTAGCAGCTTCCAGTAACATCTCAGAAATTGGGCAAGCATTAAGAGGCAATATTGTGGAGTATGACCTTTGGTAGGCATTCCACTGGAAAAGGGAAGAATGCCACAGGTGAGCATGCATACAACTCTAGTAAACACACTGCATATGCTCACCTGCCAGGTGGCCCACCCTAAGGGAAGAATCTCAGGAAAAAGGATGCAAGACCCCAGTGGTATGCCAACATATAAAATCCCAAGTCAAAAGGTCAAAGCCCACACTTAACCTCCAGAATGCCCACTTGGCTCTCTTCCAAGTGTACTTTCCTTTCATTTCTGCTCTAAAGCTTTTTAATAAACTTTCACACCTGCTCTAAAATTTGCCTCTGTCTCTTTTTTCTGCCTTATGCCCCTTAGTTGAATTCTTTCTTCTGAGGAGGCAAGAACTGAGGTTGCTGCAAACCATATGAATTCACTGCCAGTAACTTGGATAACCTCCACTGCTAATACTTTGGCTGACTTTTTCAAAACCACTTTCATAATAAGCAGATGTTATCACTCTTTGGCCCTCCAGAACATCAGCAAGCAAAATGCCTTAAGCATCCCAAAAAAGTGTTGCCATGACCTTTGCTCTCCACTTTTGCTGTGACTGGACCACGTCCACCTCTTGGTAGCCATTGCTTTGATTGTGCTTTGTCTTCAGTACTGTAGTGGTAAAGCCATGTTCCATCTCCTGTTACAAAAAATTCTTCAAAGAAATGCTTCAGGATCTTGATCCTACTTGTTTAAAATTTCTATTGAAAGCTTTGCTCTTGTCTGCAGCTGATCTGGCTGCAATGGTTTTTGGCACCCTTTGAGTGAAATGTTTGCTCAACTTTAATTTTTCAGTCAGAATTGTGCAAGCTTCCAGAGGGAGATGGTGATAGGTTACAGGAAGGTGGCGAGGGGTGGGGAGTGGGGTTGTTGGGGGATAAAATCCATGGTGAACCAAAGTTGTCTTGTTGTGCAGATATAACCTCTTGGGTAGCCTGAGGCAAAGCCTCTCCGGGTGAGGTATTGACCTCTGGTTTCTTTTCCAGGGGGAAGATCTTTCCTAGATCCATCTTTAGGCAAATACGGGGGACCTCAGAGAACCTCTGCTTGCATCCACTGTTTTCCTGCTGTTTGTCAATCAGCATACCAAAGTGTCATACTTTGGGGGATTGTTTTATGAGCTGAAACAAGTGTCATAATTGGGAATGAGTCACAGAATTAAATAGGATCACACAGTTTTAAGAAATTAAGATTGATTTTATGGAGCCAATTTTTACAAAGTCCTCTTGGGAAAACTGGCCTGGTACCTGATTTATAGGTTCCCAGTGTCACAGAGGAGAAAGAAAGGTCACTTCCTGGTCCAGGAAATTTTGGGAACCTCTAGAAGAGAGGAATTCATCCAAATCTCTAGGTCCTGTAGGTAAAATCTGGTGGACAATTTTTGGTTTGGCTTCCTAGCCTTGAGAGGGTTTTAAAAGTTCAATCTGAGATTCCTTACAAAACATTCCAGCAAAGCAAACTTAAAAAGTCCCAATTACCATTCTTGATGTACTTATTTAAAGAATAAGGTCAAAACTAATGAGATCAGACATACTTCATAAACAAGAATAATGTTACTTTGATCAGTGTGCGGGAAGGAGACTTTAAAAAAAAGTTTTTTAAAAGGAAAATAAAAAATAATGTTACTTTGATTATGTTTGATTTAAAGTGGGGGTTTCTATACAGAGAGACTTTCTATTTCAATAGAAAACCACAGCACCCCCTGTGGGTTTTCAGAACATAGTCATGTTCATCGTCTGTGCTATTTTTTACTTCTTTGTTAATGATGTGGCTTTGTTATCTACCTGCAAATTGGACTAGATCCTGCCATCTTACACATTTTGCCCATCTTTACCAAAGTCTCAATTCTTTCAGTTTTCTTCAATATCTGCCTACATGCCCCAAACTAATGTTTCCAATAATTCTCCCACCCTCCTGATGTAGTGTCACTAAGAACTGAAGCCCTACTGCTCAGATCTTTAGTGGTGCTCTAGATTATCTCATACCTGGGCTTTCCCCCCAGCATCCAAAGTTGCCTAGAGAGCTGAAGCTGAATGACTTGGTATAAACTTCAAAGGATTCATCTCCACTGCTGAACATGGGTTGGTAGCCTTGGTGCCTGGAGTTGCTGCTATGCAAGCCACTCAGAAGGTTATTAAACTCCTGCATCTTTAGACTACTCTAGGAAATATCAGACAGTCTTACAGAAACCTCTCTGATGTCTATGCCATCGTCAAAAACATTGAGACTGCAAACCAGGAAATCCGTCGGATTGCCACTACCATCCTCACTTCACCATCTGATGATGCACTGAGCCCCATGTCTAAAAATTTTCTCTACTGGTTGCCTCCTGGGCTGGGAAACTAGGTTATAGTCTGCTCCAATGATTAATCTCTGTTTTTCTATTTCTCTTCATAGAAATCCCCTCAGTTAAATGCCTTATGCTCATACCATCCAGAAAACATCCTGCACTGTCAAGGCTCAATGAATATTTCACTAATACATCAACAGAAGTCTGCTGAAACAAATTACATAGACTAGTTTTGCTAAGTTCTTCTTTGGAAAACCTGTTTTCCTGGAACAAAACAGGTGGCTAGCCAAGATGATCTTAATATTTACCCCAGCTGGACTAAACTTGAGACAAATTTTGTTTTTTCCTGACCGTAGACCCTGACCTCCCTTTTCTTAGAGTCTTCACTTTGGAAAACTTGTAGTTGCAAATTCTTTCACTGCCCACTTTGAAATGCAGAAAATCTTCTCCCAGTCTCCTGCTAGTTTTGCAAATCAGGAATATATTTCTCAAGAACCTGACAGCCAGCTCTCTGAAATGTAATAATCAAGAAAGAAAGAGCCCCGCCTCCTAGTCTCTGTGGGAAGGTGAGAGCCCAGCTTGGATAAATACCACTTAGCAAATACAGATGATTCAGTAACATTGACCAAACTCCCAGCTTACACCCTCTAGCACTTTTTTGCTAGCTCATTACAGCCTTAAAATGATCCTGCTTTTTGTTTCAAAGGAGTTGAATTCAATCTTTCTCCCCTATTGTGACACTTTTGATCCCTATTGGAATTGTCTTGAATAAAGCTTTCCCTGCCTGTTTAGCTACATCTGGTGCATTATTTCTGACATCCTCCAGTCTGCTGTTGAGCTTGTCCACTGAGTTTTTAAAAAAATTTTGGTAACTGTATTTTTAAGTTCTAAAATTTCCTTATGGTTCCCATCATGGCTCACAGCAGCCTTGATCTCCCAGGCTCAAGTTATCCCCCACCTCAGCCTCCTAAGTAGCTGGGACTATAGGCACGCACCACCAGACTTGGTTAATTTAAATTTTTTTGTAGAGATGGGGGTCTCACTATGTTGCCCAGGCTGGGCACATAGTGAACTCCTGGGCTCAAGGAATCCTCCTGCCTCAGCCTCCCAAAATGCTGGGATTATAGGCATCAGCCACTGCACCTAGCCTGAAGAGGGAGACCTAAGCATCTAAGACCACCTCCCCCTTGACTTCCACATTTCATTTCAATAGGAGAAGAAAAGACTGGCAGACAGGCACCACCTTAATCGCCCTCCTATAGATTGCAGACCCCCCAAGAGGGCAGGGCATCTAAAGGGTCTAAGCTGTAAACCTAGGACCCTTTCATGTGTAATATCTACAGTTGGAAGCCTTTCTAAAGGCAGAGATTTCCCTTGTTAGACGAGCTTGGCTATTAGGCAGCGATGCTGCCTTGCTCCCAGCTGAAATAAATCACCCCTTCCTTCCTAGTTCGGTATCTGAGAGGTCTGTTTCTCACAGCCGTTCCTGCTTTATTTGCTTCCCTGACCGGGAAGCGAGTTTCGGTTGGTGGATGGCCGGGCACAGCCTTTTAGGTGGTTTTGCCTAGCCCTTTGGAGTATCCCTGAGCGGGGGCCCACACCTGCTTGGGCAATACAATTCCTGAGAGTGCTCCTGGGCAGGTATTGTCCCAGTGGAAAGCCTTGCCAGAGCAGAGCAGGAAAGCTCTTGCAGTGTGGATCTACGCAGTGGCTGCACACCGAGAAGGAATGGGTACTTGGAAGGTCCAGACAACAGAAACACGGTAGGATCAATCCTGGGAACCTTGCCCACCTCCTTTAGGTGGAAGTGTGGCCTGATCACCCATGTGTGCTGGATTTGGCACTCTTGAACTTGGCTCTCTCTCTCTCTCTGTCTCTTTCTGCAACTAACCTTGGAAGTTTCGCTTATGGTTTCAATTTGGGTGGAGGGAGGAGAGTAGTTGTGTGAGTAATTGGAGGAGTCCAACTGGACTCATCAGTCATGAGATATGGGAGTGGCAGGCCCGTTAGAAGGGGCCCCAAGCTCCATGCGGCTTGTGGGGCTGGGTGGCATTAGAGAATATCCACATAAAGCTAAACGGAGCAGCCCTCACAATCTAGGCATTGTGGAGGGGGGTTAACAATCTCTCTTATGCCAAACGACGTCTGAAATACTCCCTGAGCAGGGGGGCCAGTTCTACCAGCCTGAAGCGAATGTGAAACAGAGAATGTGTCACGTCGTACTGGGCGGGGGCAACTGGGGGAGGAGTGCGATTGTTGTGAGTGAGTGTAAGGGTCCAACTGCACTCATCAGTCATGAAATTTGGGAGCTGCAGGTCCATTAAAGGGGGCCCCAAGCTCCGTGGGGCTTGTGGGGCTGGGTGGAATTGGAGATGATCCGCATAAGGCTAAACGGAGGAGCCCTTGTAATCTAGGCGTTGTGAGTGGGGTAACAATCTCTCTTATGCCAAGGGCGTCTGAAACACTCTCAGAGCATGGGGGAGCGAGTCTGCCAGCCTGAAGCAAATGTGAATCAGAGAGCGTGGTGCACCTCGCTGAGTGGGAACTGCTGTGGGCAGAGTAACACTCTCTTAGCTGTCTGTGAGGACTGTTTTTCTGTGTGTAAACATGGGTCACACTCATAGCAAGACCACTCTTTTAGGGACCATGCTGAAAAATTTCAAGAAGGTATTTAATGGGGCTTATGGAGTAACTATGACACCAGGGAAGCTAAGGACCTTATGTAAACTGGCCAGCACTTGGACCTAGACAGGTCTCTTGTCTCCAAAGTATGGCATGAGGTTACATAAGGTGTGTCAGCTCACCTTGATCAATTTCTGTACATAGACTCCTGGTTACAGTTAGTTTTAAACCCTCCACAGTGGTTAAGAGGACAGGCAGTGACCGTACTGACGACGGCGAAAAGGCAGACAGATAGGGAAGACCCCACTCCACCCACCCAGAGATACAGACTTCTGAGATCCTGGCCAATTCAGTGGCAGGGACACAAACTTCTAAGGTCCTGGCAGCTTCAGTGGCAGGGACACAGACTTCTAAGGTCCTGGTAAGTCCGACAGCAGACGAACTCTGGCCGATGATGCCCACTCCTCTTCAAGGACTCCCTGCCCCTGGGCCTGAAGCGTGAGCATCCCCGCCAGAATCGCACACCCCTAAACCACCCAGAGTAGACAAGAGAGAATGTGGAGGGACTCCTCCCATTGCTGCCTGCTTCCCGGGAGGAACTCCCCCTCTGGCAGCCCATCTGCAACCCAAGGCAGGGGTGCAGATGCCTTTAAGAGAGCAGAGGTATACGGGAGTGGATGAGGAGGGCCACAAGGTAGAAAGACATGTTTTCATGTACCTGCCATTCACCTCAGCTGATCTTATCAACTGGAAAAATAACAACCTGTCTTATACTGAGAAGCCACAAGCTCTCACCGACCTACTGCAAACTATTATTCAGACTCATAACCCCACTTGGGCTGATTGCCACCAGCTGCTTATGTATCTTTTTTAACACGGACGAAAGGCAAAGAGTACTCCAAGCCGCTTCTAAATGGTTGGAGGAGCATGTTCCTGCAGATTACCTGAACCCCCAAGAGTATGTCAGGGTCCAGTTACCGCAGACTGACCCCCAGTGGGATGCAAACACCCCAGAGGGCATGCAGAGGTTAATTCATTACAGGGAGGCCTTACTGGAAGGATTGAAAAAGGGAGCCCAGAAGGCTACAAACATCAGTAAAGTCTCTGAGGTTACTCAAAGAAAGGAGGAAAGCCCCGTGCAATTCTATGAAAGTCTGTGCGAGGCCTATCACATATATACTCCTTTCCATCCTGAGAGCCCCGAAAACCAACGCATGGTAAATACGGCATTGGTCAGTCAGTGTGCAGAAGACGTCAGGAGAAAATTGCAGAAGCAGGCAGGATTTGCTGGCACGAATACTTCAGTGATTGGATATAGCTAACCAGGTGTTTGTGAACCAGGAAGCGGAAAGCCGCATAGAAAGCGAGCATCAGGCTCGAAGAAACACCGACTTGATAGCTGCTGCTGTTAAAGGAGCGCCCCCAAGAGGGCGGGGAAAGGGGGGCTCCTGGAAAGCCACCCAGTCTGCTCGCCCATGGCTGCAGCATGACGTGTGCTTACTATAGGGAAGTGGGACACTGGAAGGACAAGTGCCCCCAGCTAACAGGAAAACAGGGAGACCTTAAGTACGAGGCTTCAGACAAAAGTGAAGGCTCTCTGTTCAGGCTAATGGAAGGGCCACTGGACTGAAGGGGGGCGGGGCTCATTGCCCCCAAAGAGCCCGTGGTCCAGATGACAGTCCTGTAACCCCCCATCAAAGGAAACAACCAATATTGTTGGAGTTATTGGGGTATCAGAGAAACAGTCTTTCTGTTTGCCTCGGACCTGTTCGGTGGGAGACCATGAAGTTATACATCAGTTCCTGTACTTGCCGGACTGTCCCTACCCCACTTGGAGAGAGACTTGCTACGCAAAAGAGCTTCTGCTATCACTTTCACTGATAAGGGCTACATGCACCGAAAACTGCCTCAGGCAGGAATTACGAAGGCTCTCACAGTCCCTCAGGAGGAAGGATGGAGACTCTTCCTAACTAAACCGGGGACTGAAGACTGCAGGCCAGTGCAGGACTTGCGTTTGGCTAATCAGACTACAGTGACTTTGCACCCACTTGTACCCAACTCGTGCATGCAGTTGGGATTATTGCCAGCGGAGGATAGTTGGTTCATTTGCTTGAACTTAAAGAATGCTTTCTTTAGCATCGAACTGGCCTCAAAGGGTCAGAAACTATTTGCGTTTCGATGGGAAAATCCAGAAACAGGTGTGACCACGCAGTACACCTGGACCTGGCTTCCCAGGGGTTCAAGAACTCCCTCACCATCTTTTGGGAGGCATTAGCCTGTGACACCCCCGCACCCAGAAGTTTCTTGCAAAGGACTTAGGCTGCATGCTGCTCCAATACGCTGATGACCTTTTATTGGGATGCCCCACAGCAGTTGGGTGTGCTAAAGAAATAGATGCCTTACTTCGGCACCTGGAGGACTGTGGGTATAAAGTGTCTAAAAAGAAAGCCCAGATTTGCCAACAGCAAGTGGGGTTCACCATCTGGCAGGGAGAGCACAGTCTAGGAGTAGAGAGGAAACAAGTCATTTGCAACCTGCCAGAACCCAAGACTAGAAGGCAGGTGAGGGAGTTCCTGGGAGCCGTGGGTTTCTGTAGATTGTGGATTCTGAGCTTTGCAGTACTGGCCAAACCCCTACACACAGTGACAAAGCGGGGGAGACAAGGAACCCTTTGGATGGGGATCCCAGCAGCGGCAGGCCTATCGAACTGAAAGTGAAACGTCTGTCATCCCCGGCTTTGGGGCTACCCGATTTAACAAAGCCTCTCATGCTGTATGTGTCAGAAAGATAAAAATAAATGACAGTTGAAGTTCTAACATCAACTCTGGGGCAAAATTTAAATATCAAAGCACCCTACACAGTAGTGACTCTAACGAATACCAACGGACATCATTGGTTAACAAACGCTAGGTTAACCAAATACCTGAGCCTGCTAGGTGAGTAATCGGGATGTGCTACTGCCTCAGGGTACTTTGGCTCAGAAGGCTGAACTTCCTGATGTGACCTGGGCCCTAGAACTGAGTAAAGATAAGACTGTGAAGTTTTATACTAATTCCTGGTATGGCTTTCTAACTCTTCAAGTATGTGGAGCGCTGTACAACTGTTAAATTCAGGAGGGAAAGGACTTTCTCCAAGCAAATGGTGGAGCGGATGGAGAGCGTAGAGAAAATGCGTCAGGAAACAGAATTAAAGTGAGTACAGGCACTTCCCTTGGTGTTATTCAACACTAGATGTACTTCTGATATTCCCCCTATGAAGTCTTATATCATAGGCCTCCTCCCATACTGTGGGCACTCTAGGGAACTCTTCAGGAGTGAGGAGAAATTGAGTTAGGATGACAGCTACATGCTGTAGGGAAAATCGCTCAGGATGTTTCAACCTGGGTAAATAAAAGATGCCCTGTAAGCTTATCTCCTCAGTTCGCCCTTTCTCACCGGGTTATTGCATGTGAATAAAGGACTGGAATACAGTCCCTCTGAAGCCACGGTGGAAAGGACCCCAAACCATGATCCTGATCACTCCCACAGCCATAAAGTTCTTAGAGGGAGTCTCAGCCTGGATCCACTACAGCTGCTTGAAACGAGCAGCAGCTGAAACTTGGAAAGCTAGACCAGACCCAGACAACGACTGCAGAATCACCTTAAGAAGGACAGCAAGCCCTGCTCCAGCCACATCCCAGAAGCTCGCTGGCCCACGGCCAAAGCATGAGGAAGTTCACTGTGGGACTTATTCTTCATATTTGGACTTGTAGCGTAGGGGCATTAACTAATTTTGAAGAATGCTGTCAGTGTGTATGCCAGGTTACTAAGGCAGGTTGTAGAGTTACTGCCATTGTTTCATTCTGCAGTTACTATGAATGTACAGGGACACAGAAGGGAACATGTTTATATAATGGTACTCAGTATAAGGTGTGTAATCCAGGGAATGGACAGCCCAATGTCTGCTATGATCCATCAAAGCTCCCTATGCATATGACTTTTGAAGTTAAACTCCTAACAGGGCAATGGAACAGCCCTACTAAGCTAATAGCTAAAAGAAGAGAAGGGAAGCCCAAAACAGGTTACTCTAAGATTTGATGCCTGTGCAGCCATCAATGTCTATCATTCCAGTAGGGGGGCTGTGGTTCCCTCAGAGGGAAACAAAGTTATGCGAAAGAGCATAAGTATATCTGCCAGAAAACCTACTGGTGCAGTAAATGCATTTTTGGGTCATGCATCATCTGGGCCACTTGGAAAAATAATACAAATAATCCCGTTCACCTTGTAAAAGGGAGGGACACCATTCCAGGGAGTAATGTCCCCTGTGTCTTGGGACATTGTAACCCAGTAGAGTTAATAATCACAAACCCCCCAAGACCCTAAATGGGAAAAAGGGGTGAGTGTAATGCTAGGAATTGGTGGAAAAGTGCTTGGTCCTGGAATCAGTATCCAGATTCAGGGAAAAATCCAAAAATGCTCAGCCCAGCCAATGCACCAGCCCTTCTAGAATATATTAAATAAACCAATGCCAGAACTTCTGAAGAAACAAAGAATTTGTTCCTCCAACTGGCTGAAAATGTAGCCCATTCCCCTTAGCGTCACTTCTTGCTATGTATGTGGGGGAACTACCATGGGTAATAGGTGGCCATGGGAAGCCCGTGAGTTAGTAGCCTCTGACCCTGTTCCTGACCTGACCTCAGTTCAAAGGATTCAAGCCAACAGTTTCTGGGTTTTAAAGGTTTCGATTATTGGATGATACTGTTTGACCAGAGAAGGAAAAGCCTTCACTGTTGCGGTAGGAAAGCTTGGCTGCCTAGGGCAGTGACTGTATACATTGGACACTGTAACCTGGCGGAGCTCAAACTACACAGAGAAAAACCCCCTGCTAAAATTTCCAAAATTACAGGATGCTTGGAATCATCCTGGGTATCGGAGAGACTGGACGGCCCCAGCTGGGTTGTACTGGATATGTGGACATAGAGCATATGTACGACTGCCTGAAAGATGGACAGGAAGCTGTGTCATAGGCATCATTAAGCCTTCCTTTTTCCTATTGTCTGCCAAGACAGGGGGGCTGTTAAAACATCCGGTCTACTCCACCCGGAAGAAAAGAAGTCTAAAAATAGGTAAATGGGAATATACTAAGTGGCCACCAGAAAGAATTATTAAGTACTATGGGCCTGCCACTTGGGCAGAGAATGGCTCGTGGGGACTCCAGACTCCTATCTATATGCTCGATCAGATCATCTGTTGCAGGCTGCCTTGAAAATACTCGTTAATGAAACAGGCAAAGCTCTGTCCATTTTGGCTGGACAAGAAACTCAAATAAGAAATACGATTTATCAGAACTGATCGGCCTTAGATTATTTGCTAGCCTCTAAATGAGGAGTCTGTGAAAAATTCAAACTAACTGACTGCAGCCTACACAGAAACAAGCAGGGTCAAACAGTTAAGGATATAACCAAACTAGAACACGTGCCTGGGCAGGTATGGCACAAATTCAACCCTGAGTCCTCGTTTAAAAATTGGTCCTCAGCCTTGGGAGGATTAGAGACCTTCATCATAAGTGTGGTAATAATAGTAGGTGTTTGTTTGCTACTCCCCTGTTTTCCCCCCTTATTCCTCTAAATGACTAAGAAATTCATCACTGCCATATTAGACCAGAGAACCACATCACAAATGTATTATATGTGTCACTATCTTCAGAGGATCATAAAAATGAGAATGAGAGTGAGAACTCTCACTAATGTTGTAGGTGAGATTCTCAAAGGGGAGACTGAAGAGGGAGACCTAAGCATCTAAGGCCACCTCCCTTTTGACTTCCACATTTCATTTCAATAGGAGAAGAAAAAAGGCTGGCAGGCAGGCACCACCTTAATCGCCCTCCTATAGATCGCAGGCACAGTATGGAGGAATCTTTCCAGAAGGCATTGTTTTTACTTAAACAGGATGAAACCCCCACCCCACGCCTACTCCATTTACCAAGACCCTTTCACGTGTAATTTCTAATGCTGTAAACCTAAGACCCTTTTACATGTAATGTCTACAGTTGGAAGCCTTTCTAAAGGCAGAGATTTCCTTTGTTAGACAAGCATGGCTATTAGGCAGCTATGCCTGCCTTGCTCCCAGCTGAAATAAATCACCCCTTCCTTCCTAGTTCATGGTCCATCCGAGACGTTGGTTTCTTGCAGCCATTTCTGCTTTAGCCTTTCCTGAGGATTTTGTTTCTTTGCTGAGGCTTTCTATTTTTGTATTCTTTTCCAGGGTGCTTGTAATTGCTCACTGAAGCATTTTTATGATAATTGGTTAAAATCATTGTCAGATAATTCTAATATTTCTTTGTGTGGCACCTATTGATTTCCCTTCTCCCCTTTTTTCATTTAGTTTGAGATCTTTCTGGTCCTTAGTAAGATGAATGATTTTCAATTAAATTTTAGAAATTTTGATAGCTATAAATGCTTGCATTAGAAGAAGTGAGAGATCTCAAATTAATAACCTAACATTATAGCTTAAAGAACTAGATAAAGATCAAACTAAACCCAAAGCTACCAGACAGCAGGAAATCATAAAGATTAGAACAGAGATTTTAAAAAAAGAGAATAGAAAAACAATAGAGAAAATTAATAAAACCAAGAGTTTGTTCTTCAGAAAGGTCAACGGCAATCTTTGCTAGATTGGCAAAGACAAAAAAGAAAGAAGACTCAAATAACTAATATCAGAAATGAAAATGGAGACATTCTACTGATTTTAACAGAAATAAAATGCATCATAAAATAATACTATGAATAATTACATGCCAACAAATTTTATAGCCTAGATGATATGGACAAATTCCTAGGAACAGTTTCTACCAAACTGAATTATGGAGAAATAGAAGATCCTACAATGAGTAAGGAGATTAACTCAATAATTA
Organism: Cacajao melanocephalus; assembly: GCA_963573385.1. Taxonomy (NCBI): domain Eukaryota; kingdom Metazoa; phylum Chordata; class Mammalia; order Primates; family Pitheciidae; genus Cacajao; species Cacajao melanocephalus. The sequence goes on along the minus strand of CAUYLG010051230.1, from coordinate 80,392 downwards.
AAAACCTCCCAACAAAGAAAAGCCCCAGACAGTTGGCTTAACTGGTGAGTTCTACTGACATTTAAAAAATTAATAGCAATCCTTCTCAAACTCTTCCGAAAGTTGAAGAGGAACGAACAGTTCTTAACTCACATTTGTGAAGCCAGGTAAACATGAAAAGAAAACTACAGACCGATATCCTTTGTGACTATTGATGAAAAACTCAACAAAACACTAACAAAATTCAGCAGCAAATTAAAAGGGTTATACACCATGACCAAGAGGGATTTATCCCTGAATGTAAGGGTGGCTCAACAAAAATAAATTGAAGCAATATGTGACATTAATAGAATGAGAAAAAGAAACATGAATGATCCTCTCAATTATTCAACATCTGACAAAATTCAACACCCTTTCATAATAAAATATACTCAACAAAATAGGAATAGAAGGAAAATACCTCAATATAATAAGGGTCATATATGAAAGAAAACCCACAGCGAATATAATACTCAATGGTGAAAGAATGAAATTGTTTTCTCTAAGATCAGGAATGAGACGAGGATGCCTGCTCTTACCATTTCTATTCAGTATAACATTGGAAGTCTTAGCCAGAGCAATTGGGATGAAAAAGAAATAAAAGGCAACCAAATCAGATAAGAAGACGTAAAATTGTCTCTCTTCACAGGTTACATGATCTTACATGCAGAAAATCCTAAAGATTCCACCAAAAACACCTGTTAGAACTAATGCATGAATTCAGCAAAGTTGCAGGATACAAAACCAATACCCCAGAATTAGTTGAATTTCTATACACTAACAATGAACAAGCTGAGAAGGAAATTAAGAACACAATTCCATCTACAATAGCATCAAAAAGGCTGAAATACTTAAAAACAAACTTAAGGAGGTAAAAGACTTGTATATTGCAAACCACAAGTATTGCTGAAAGAAATTAAAGCAGTTGCAAATAAATGGAAAGACATCCTGTGTTTATGGATTGGAAGACTTAATATTATTAACTATTACTATTACAAAGCAATCTGCAGAGCCAATGCAATTTCTGCCAAAATCCCAATGACTATTTTGTGGAAATAGAAAAGTTCATCCTAAAATTCATATGGACTCTCAAGGGACTCCAAATAGCCCAAATAGACATAAAAACAAATTTGGAAGGCTCACACTTCCTGATTCCAAAACTTACTACAAAAATATAGTAATCAAAACAGAATGGTAATAGCATAAACACAGACATGTAGACAAATGGAATAGAATAGAGGGCCCATGATTAAACTCTCATGGTTTTTGACAAGAGTGCCAAGACCATTTGTTATAGACTAAATTATATTCCCTCAAAATTTGTATGTTGAAATTCCAACCCCTGTTATCTTAGAATGTAACTGTATTTGGAGAGAAAATCTAAGAGGTTAAATATAAAGTCATATTAGATTAAGGCTGCTAGGATTGAGCCTTAATCTAATATGACTGGTGCCCTTATAAAAAAGAGAGACACGAGGAGCATGTGTGCATAGAGGAATGATCACGGGGAAGGGAAGCAAGACATCCACCATCTGCAAGCCAAGGGGAGAGGTCTCAGAGGAAATCAGCACCTTGATCTTTGATTTCCAGCCTGCAGAACTATGAGGAAATACATTTCTGTAGTTTGAGTTACCAGCCTGTGGTATTTTGTTATGACAGCCCTAGGCAACTGATATACAGTTCAGTGGGGGGAAAGAGTAGCCTTTTCAACAAATGGTGTTGGGAAAACTAGATGTTATCCATATGCAGTGGAAGAATGAAGTGGGCCCCTGTGTTACACCATATATAAAAATTAACTCATAATGGATCAAAAACCTAAATGTAAGAGCTAATCTATAAAACTCTTTGAAGAAAACAGAGAAAATCTTCAGTGACATTGGATTTGGCAATGATTTCCTGGATATGACTGTATATTATCAAAATTAAGAACTTTTGTTCATCAAGACACTATCAACAGAGTAAAGGCAACCCATATAATGGGAGAAAATATTTGCAAACCACGTATCTGATAAGGGATTAGTATCCAGACTATATAGAGAACTCCTAAAACTCAACAACAAAAAACCCAAATAACCTCATTCAAAATTTGGCAAAGGACTTAAATATTTCTCCAAAGAAGATATACAAATGACCAGTATGCCCATGAAGAGATGCTCAACATTACTAATCATTAGGAAAATGAAAATCAAAACCACAAGAAAATACCATTTCATGACTGTTAGTATGGCTATTAGCAAAAAAGAAACACACACACATACACACACACCAGAAAATAAGTGTTAGAGAATATGTGAAGAATCTAGAACCCTTGCACACTGTTGGTGGGATTGTAAAATGGTGCAGAGACTATGGAAAACAGTATGACATTTCCTGCAAAAATTAAAAATAGAATTTTCATGTGATCCAGCAATTCCAATTCTGGGTATACAGCCAGATAATTCGAAAGGAGGGACTCAAACAGATATTTGTACTCCTAAGTTTATAGCTCATTATTCACAATAGCCAAAAGGTGGAAACAACCCAAATGTCCATAGACAGCTGGATGGGTAAACAAAATGTGGTATATGGGTATGATGGACTATTATTCAGCCTTGAGGAAATTCTGACACTAAAAAATGGATGAACCTTGGAGACATTACACTAAGTCAACTAAACCAGCCACAGAAAAACAAATACTGTGTGATTTCACTTATATAAGATAACAAGGATAGTCAAATTTATAGAAGCAGAAAGTAGAATAGGGGTTTCCAGGGGCTGGACGGAGGGAGGAGTTAGTGCTTAATAGGTACAGAGTTTCAGTTTGTGAAGATTAAAAAGTTCTAGAGATGGATGGTAGTGATGGTGGTGTCATATGAAAGTACTTAGTGTCTCTGAGTTGTACCCTTAAAATGGTTAAAATTGTAAATTTGATGATATATATATATATTTTACCACATTAAAAAACCTGGAAATTTGGGGCATTATATCATGAGACTTTGGAACATTTTTAAACCTGCTGACTTTGGAGGGGAAGGGAGGGTGCTGCCTGGTTTGTACCAGGTAGAAGTTCAGTTCATGGCCTGAAATGGCAGAGCTGGCACTTGACACCATGGCTTCTAATGAAAGATCCAGCTCTCTTGGATACCGTGGGCCAGCTGAAGTTAGACAACATGAATTTATGTTGTCCCTACACCTCAGTGAATTTCTCTAGCAGTTTGGGCAGAAAACCAGAGAAACAGGATTGTGAGACAGGGCCAAGGTTGGGTTCTTTCAGGCAGCGTCTCAGAAGAGCATACCTGGAGTATGATCAGGGAGTGCCCAGGGGTAACAAGGCCACACCCACCTCACATGTTGTCAATGGGCTGTACTGGTAAGGACTGAGGTAAAGACTATGTTACTTAATCAAGCATTAAGTCAAGACAGCAAGGGGCTGATAATACACAGGGGAAATGGTGGGCCGAAGTTTCCAGGGAGTGCTTGATGGGGTGTAAACACAGGTAGGGGTGATGGTAAGGAGGATGTGCAAGAATGGGAACTATAGGCAGTTGTGGTTAGATAAGGAGATGCTAAAGATTTCTCAGTAAGGCAGATCCTGGAGGTGACAAGGTTTGTGGTGTGGGTAGCTGAAAGTTTGGGGAGGCAGGAGATTTGAGGTCAAGAAATGTAAAGGCAGAAAGGTAAAGTCACTTTGCCAAGATTATACCGCTAGTCACTGGGAGAGGTGGGACTCAAACCAGACTCAGAATCCAGAGAGGAGCTGGAGAACACAGGGCATGACCAAGGGGGTGAGGAGTGGTGGGGATGGGATGGTGAGTGAGAAGGCTGGTCCAGGCAGCTGCCATGATGCTCAAAAGAGATAGGTGTTTGCATGCACAGCTTAGAAGGGACCTCAGGGTGAGAGAAGGACGCTTGCCTTACAGCAACAATATTCACTCTGAGAGATTTCTGTGCACTGTGCCTGGTGCTAGGGACATTGAAATAAAAGATAGAGGTGCTGCCCACAGGAAACATACAGTCAGTGGGGGAGGCAGGCACACAAGCCCATCTGTAAAACAGAATGATACTCTGATAACCACTGTTGGAACAAGCAGCAAGGGAGTGGCCCTGGCTGGAGTGGTGAGATCAGGGGCAGGAGGGGGGTGATGCTTAGGCACCTTGCGCAAATTTCAACAGGTTGGCCTGATGTAGTAGATGCAAGAGTTGGGTGGAAGGACACAACTGAGAAAGAGTCTAGTGTATTTGGGGGCCTCCACGTGGCTTGGTGGGGGGAGCACCAGGACCATATGTCAGGGGATGAGGGTAGGCAGGGCCCTCACTAGGTCGTGTCTGCACCTTGGCTTGAGTGTCATAAGAGGGGAGTAACAGGGAACAATCTGCATTTTAGAAAATGTGAAAGGGCAGGTGGCAAAAATGAGCACAATGACTACGGTATAAAATGTATTATTAGGCCAAGACGGGTGGATCCCAAGCTCAGGAGTTCGAGACCAGCCTGGCCGATGTGGTGAACCCCATCTCTACTAAAAATACAAAAATTAGTCGGGCATGGTGGCATATGCCTGTAGTCATAGCTACTCAGGAGGCTGAGACAGAATTGCTTGAACCTAGGAGATGGAGGTTGCAGTGAGCCGAGATCGTGCTATTGCACTCCAACAGAGTGACACTCTGTCTCAAAAAAAAAAGTATTACTAGACCGGTACAAGTGAAGATAAACAGGTGATTAGGATTATGGTCTCATTCCTTTTCAGTAAGTTTCCTTTATCATGACATTGTTTTTACACCAAAATGTGATGACTGTAAAAAGGGAACTGTGGTTACAGTGAAAAGGGAACAAGCATGGAGTTACCAGAATCACATTTTCCTGGCTGGAAAGAAGTCACAAGAAAACAACGTAGAACACTCACTCCATGTTCGGCATGAAGTGAGCGGCGTGAAGGAGACCTGCATGCTCCAGGGAGGATTAGGGGTCTAAGAAGGTGAACAGGCTCTAACAGGGGCAGGCAGTAGGTGTGGCTGCAGAAAAGTGAAGGACTCTGAGCCCCATGGTGCCTGCCTAGGAGGGAGCTGGACTCAGAAAGCCTGAGGGCCCTTCTAGATGAAAGGTGACTGACGCAAAGCTTGATCCCAGGTTGGATCTGGGTTATGGGAAGACGGCTCACCAGGGACTATTTAAGCGCAGTTAGCGAAATGTGGACATGGATGATGGACCAGTCAACAGCATGAGATGATTGTTAAATCTCCTGATTTTGGTGCTTGTTCTGTGGCTATGTAAGAGAATGTCCTTACTCTCAGAAAATACACATGGGGCGTTTTTAGGACATTTTTAAGGGCATGGTGTCTGTAACTTACTCTCAAGTAGTTCAGGATAATAATATATAAATTAGATATGAAGAGATGTGAGAGGAGGAGAATGTTAACACACATGGGGGAAAAATATTAACATTGGTACATCTGGATAAAATGATCTTTGGACATGCGTTCTTTGAACTGTTCTTGAAACATCTTTAGAAAATTTGAAGTTATATCAAATTTGACACTTACAAAGAAAAGGCTTAGGGTTGGATTCTGCTTGGGCTAGAACATAAACTCAGGATGGGAATATACCCAACTTTGTGAATGGAACAACCAAACCGAAAAACTGGGTTTTTCATTTTCTTCAAAAACCATTCTCTGTGGAAGATCAACTTAAATCGATTCTGCCGATATTAATAATTACTGGCTAGCATGTAGTTTCATTTGCACTATCATTTTATTGATGTTTACTGTATATATTAATTTTTGGCCTAATTAATTGGAGGCTTCCAGAAGGACGATCCGCTGGAGCAATTTTCCTTGCATGTCCCACTTTTTGTTCTGCAAGTGCATGGCAGCAAAGAGGACCTCATTGCTCCTGGGGAGGGTCCAGCACACAAGGGCAGTGTATGGCCTGATGAAAGCTGCCTGTCCTGGGAGCCCTCAGCACACAGAATTTTAGTGGAGGGGAAACCATTTCACATAAGGAGCCAAAAGCCTCGGGAGGGGAGGGACTGCAGATGTTAAGAGTTGAGCAAATCTGGTAGGGTGGCTTATGGTGAAAGGAATGGACTAAAGGACCAAAGGCAAAGGTAAATTCACCTGGGCAAAGGCGGTCTGTGCTAAATGCAAAAGCCTGGGCTTTGTTGTGTGTATGCTGGGAGATTCTGGAATAGCACGTAGCCAAGACCAGCAGCCTCCTGGCCCAGCAACTATGGCTTGGGGTCATGCCCTGGGAACCATGGAGCTCCAGGCTTGGAACATGTGTGAGCCGAAGAGCTCCAGGTACAGGCCAGTAGGTGGCACCTCGACAGTGGTCTGGAGGGAGCCAGAGCAGTGGGGGTCTTGCCTCATCTGCAGGCAATTGTCCCCGGGGCTGCAGCAGTCAAGGCTTCAATAGTGACCAGGTGATGTCTCTAGAACAGAGTAGTGGTGGCCAGAGCAGCCCTTTCCATTTTTTCCTAGCTTGTGTTTGGAAGAAGGACAAAAGCTTTTCAAGCCCTCAGTGTTCTGTTATTTGAACCACTAAATTTTAGGGTGGTTTTAAAAAATGTATTGATTGAGCATCAAAACATACCCTAAACTAGTAAACTAGCCAAGTGAACAGACCAGAGAGTATATATATATACCTAATTGACTAGGTCAGGGAATGGTTACTTCAGGCTTGGCTGACTGAAGCTGAACCTCTTTATTCAGCCCACGAAGACTCAGGACACCTCCGATGGCTGTTCCCCCATCTATAGCTTCCTAAATCTTGGCCCAGGGACTCAGAGATGTCAGTGCTGGAAAGAGCCATAGGGGCCACTTGGGCCAATGACTTCATGTTGTCAATGGATAAACTGAGCCCAAAGAGGGAAGATGACCTGCTCAGGTCACAGAGCTGGTAGTAAAGCTGGATGGAGACTCAGTCTTCTGAAACCACCCCGTTCCTTTTCCCACTGTCATAATTAGGTTTGCCTGTGTTGACTGCTTTCTGCGTGCCATGCACCCTCTGTGCATTCTCTCTGTGAACCCTCCCTGCAGCTCTGCATCGTCCATGGTCAATACTGTGGCCCATACCCACTTTCTGAAAGGAAACCAGGGTTAAGAGGAGGTGAAGTGGATGCCCAAAGTCACAAAGCTGGGAAAAGTGGAGCTGCACTTTGAAGTCAAGGTTAAGGAAACACCCCAGTGTTGTCAACACCCTCCACTACCCTTTCCTTAATCACAAGGTGAGCTCAGAATTCTGGATGTAGTTTTACTTCCTCGTGTACCTTTTGGTTAGGTTAGCTTGCCACTGTGAGGTGAAATGGGAAAGACTGCTCCATAACCCATGATTGTCTGTCACTACGAACACTCTTATAATATGAGGTGCTGTGTAGATGCTCACTCTTAACTTACGTTGATTGCATTGGTTTTATAGTGAGATTTAAAGAAAGATCTCCTTCCGCCTTTTCTCGTTTTTAAATGTAAACATAGCACAATTTAAAGGGAGGAGTTGTCTCTCCAGCTGTGAAGCCCCTCATTGGAGGGTGTGGATTCAAATGCGCCCTGACTTCTGGCCACAACTCATGCTTAAAATGTCCCCAGAGGAGAAAGGAGGAAGATTGTCCTGGTGGTTTGTTTTGTTTTGTTTTGTTTTGTTTTGTTTTTTTTTTTGCAGAGGAGGGACCTGGAGCACAGAAGTCTATGATTCACCTGCTTCAGGTGGCTCCCTGGGCTGCTGGGGCTGCCTCCTGCAGCCTAGGAGAGGGGAGGTGTCCCCCAAGACCCCCGCCTCCAGGCATGGGGGGTACTCAGACCTATCCAGCAACACTTTTGAGTTTCCCCTTTCTGTGCTACATGTATTTCAGATTCCCTCACTCACTAGAATTCTCTGACCCTCTTCCTGCCCCCACTATCAGCAAACGGCCTTGTTACCCATTTTACTAAGAAAATAGAAGGTGTCAGGATGAAACATTCTTAGCTTGTTGCCAGAAATCCTTCCACTTCATCTGCACTCTCAGCCCTCCTGGTCTTGTTCTCACTGACACATAGTGAAGGCAAATCCCACCCACCCCAGCTCCCCCCGGCAATGACTTTGCTTCATCAGCTGTGCCCATCTTGTCTCTCTCCCTCTCCAGAGCTCACATCTTCCCCATTAAACACAATCCTTCCCTTGATCCCTCCAGCTGCTGCCCTGTCGCTCCCCTCTCTTCACAGCTAAACTTCTTAAAGCCAAATGCACGTTCTTAACTCCTGTTTGCTCCTCCACGTACTGAAATCAGATGTCTGCTGTCCGCATTCCACTGAAGCTCATCACTCCACAGTCACCCTTTAACCCTCTGGGAGGTCCAGAGGCCTCACCGGAGCTGCTCAGCTGCTCAGCTGCACCAGACACTATGACCACCACTTGTGTCCTGAAATGCTCTATTGTTTTTGTCTTTACCTCCTAGAAAACATCCCTCTCTTAGTTTTCATCCTACTTCTCTGACTGTTCCTTCACTGTCTTGTTTTTTCTGTCTCTAAAAGGTTGCTTCTGCCTTGGCTTCTGGCCCTTTCTCTTCTAGCTTATCACACTTTCCCTGGACCAGAGGTTTGTCTGACCAGGGACTGAGAGTAATGCAAACCCAAAGTGGCCAGTAGTCTCATTCTCCAGAAAAGCCAGAAATCTGGATTTTGTTTGAAATCTTTTGGTTGCTAAATGCTGGCATTTAGAAGATCTGGGAGCACACATCTCTAGGTGCCCCCGAGCGTCTCACAAGCACCTGAAACCGGTACATCCAGAACCCAATCCATCATCACACCCCTACCCCTGAGCTGGCTCTGCAATCTCAGTAGATGGTGGTGCCCCCAATGAAATGGCCAGAAACAGGCGTCTGGGGCTCCCTGCCACACCCACTGCATCACGGTCCTGCAGATTCCTCCTCCTCAATACTGTCCACATGGTTCTGTACCTACTGCCACTTCTCTATGTTGGGCCACCACCACTTCATCCCTGCAGGACCTCAACCTCCTTCTGGTAAAAAGAGTCACCATCGCCTGTCTTATCCTCTCTTAGTCCTTTCTGCAGCCAGAATGATTTTTCTGAAATTCAGATCTGATCATGTCTTCCGCAAGTTTGACTCATTTACTGATTGAGTTGGGCCCAAACCTTCAGTGTGGCTTGCAGGGCTTCTTGTGGTCTGAGCCTGCTGAACACTCCCAGTCTCCTCCCTCTCTTTGCTCACCCCACCCTGCTCTGTGCTCCTGCTTTTCTGGGCTACTTTTAGTTCCTTAAATGAGCCAAAGTCTCTCTCGCTTCCAGGTCTCTGTGTCTGTTGATCCCTCTGCCTAGCATGTCCTTCATTCCACTCCATTTACTACCACATTCTTCATTCTCACAACTCATTTTAGAGGTCGTCCTTCTAGGAAGCCCTCCAGATGGCCTCTGCACCTGCCAGTTTGTGCCCCATCTTTTCTTTAAAATAACATGTTTATTGATATGTAATTCACATACCATATGATTCACCCACTTAAAGGGTAAAATTCAGTGGTTTTTAGTGTATTTACAGAGCTATGCGACCATGACTGCAATCAATTTTAGAACATTTTTATCACCCTAGAGAGGAGCCCTGTACATATTAACAGTGAGCCCCTTTTCCCAGCAATCACCCTTCACTGCCACCCAAGCCCTAGCAACCACCAATCTACTTTTGTCCCCATAGATTGGCCTACTTTGGACATTTAGCATAAATTAAATTAAATAGCCTGTGTTCCTTTGTGACTAGCTTCTTTCACTTGGCATACTATTTTCAGGTTCTGCATGTTACAGCAGGCATCATTACTTCATTCACTTTAATTGCCAAATAATCTGCAATTGGAATGGATACATTTTATGTATCCATTCATCAGCTGAGGGATAGCTAGGTTGCTTCTCCTTGCTGTCCATTATGCATAGGTCTGTTGTGATCATTAGTGTACATTTTTTTGTGTGTGTGGACATATTTTTATTTCTCTTGGGTATGTATCTAGAGGTAGAATTGCTAGAGTCATTTGTTAAGTCTATGTTTAGTCTTTTGAGGAACTGGCAGACTGTTTTCCAAAGTGGCTCCATTTTACATTACCAACAGCAGCATACAAGCGTTCCAGTTCCTCCACATCCTTTCCAACGCTTGTTACTGTGTCTTTTTGCTTATAGCCATCCTGGGGGTGTGAAGTCAGAGCTCACTGTGGTTTTGATTTGCATTGTTCTGCGGGCTGATGTTAAGCAACTTTTCACTTATACATCTTTTTCCAAGAAAAGATGTATTCAGACTGTTCATTTTTAAATTGGGTTGTTTGTGATTTGTATGATTGTGTTCTATATACAACTCTCATCAGATATGTTATTTGCAAAGATTTTCTCTCTTTGGGTTTTCTTTTTGCTTTTATGATGGTGTTCTTTGAAGCACAAACCTTTTTAATTTGATGTAGTTCAATGTATCTTATTTTTTCTTCTGTGGCTTGTACTTTTTGTGTCGTACTTAGAAGGTCCTGTTTACCCCAAGGTTGTGACATACTAGATATACTCAACAATGACCTTAATTAAGTCATAGCCTTTGTGGGTCATAATTTCCTTTCCTTAAAAACAAAGATAGCAGGAATATCTGTTCTGTGGATATAGGTTACTGCGAAGGTCAAATGGGATTATGGCTTTTAGGCCCCTCTTCCATTCATTAAGCACTTTGCAAGGTGAGTATCACTCATGATAGATCTGTGGGAAGGAAGGAGAACTCTTGGACCATTCTAATGCCCTTTGGACATGACCATCTGCATTTCCCTAGGGCTACCTCCCTCCTTTGCTTCCATGGAGGCTGCCTCTGAAGACCCTTTCCCCAGGGGCTGGCCCCAGCACTTTTGCCTCCTAGGCCGTTTCTCTGCTTGATGACGGAGGGGGCACTAGTGCCTCTTGGGGTGGTGCTAAGTCTGCTTCTTGCAATGAAGCATGGATTTAGTACATATCAGGTACCAAGCACTTTGCTAGACACCTTGATGGATACAGATAGGAATAAAATTTGGTCCCTGAGAGCACAGCGCTTAGTGGGAAAGACAAGCTGCTCACATACACACTCATACACACTCATATACACTTATCTGCATCTAGACTTATGGATTCACATATACTGACATATACACATACACCATAAAATAAAAACACATGTTCATATACACACTCACAAACACACATACATATATTCACAAACTTTCATGCATGCACACTCATACACAAATGCACTTTTACTCATTCACACAGCACACACTTACACATACATACACTCACAGATTCACACAAGTTCATACAAGTATCCACATATACATGCTCACATCCATACATATACTCACACACAAATACACACTTATCTGTACACTCATACTGATACATGTACACAAAGACATTCATGTGCACACATTCACACAAAAGTACATACAACCATACACATAACACATACTCATACACACAGTTATATACCTACTCATACAGAATGCACACATACACACACATCCATACACTCATATACATACACACAGTGGTATGTGTTAAGTGGCAAAATAAAGTCAAAGGAATCTGAGGGAGGTTTTAGATAAATAGAAACTAATATTTATTGATCATCTCTTATATTCTAGGAAATTTACATTAATTATCTGTTTTAATTCTGTTTTGTGTGCTTGTTTTTTGAGACAGAGTCTTGCTCTGTTGCCAGGCGCCAGGCTGGAGTACAGTGGCACAATCTTGGCTCACTGCAATCTCCGCCTCCTGGGTTCAAGCAATTCTCCTGTCTCAGCCTCCCTGGTAGCTGGGACTACAGGCGCACGCCACCACGCCCAGCTAATTTTTGTATTTTTAAGTAGAGACGGGGTTTAACCTTGTTGGCCAGGATGGTCTTGATCTCTTGACCTCATGATCCACCCACCTCGGCCTCCCAAAGTGCTGGGATTACAGGCGTGAGCCACCATGCTTGGCCTGTTTTAATTCTTAAAACAGCTCTATGAGATACTGTCACAGGGAAAGGACATTTACGGAGGGGATACTGAGACTCAGAGAGATTGCCTCTGCAGAGTGAAGATTTGAGGCCAGTTGGATTGATGTCCAAGGCTATGTCCTTTATTCCAGCTGAGTCCAGGGTGAGTACCTGTAGGGGCTCATGAGGATGGTGGTGTATCAGATATTCCATGGGGGTGGGGGCGAGGGAAGAAAATAGGACTCCTATTCATATTTATTTGGATAGAATACTTTTATCTTCTTCTTCTTCGTCTTCTTCTTTTTTTGATGAAGTTTTGCTTTTTGTTGCCCAGGCTGGAGTGTGGTGGCGCAATCTTGGCTCACTGCAACCTCTGCCTCCCAGGTTCCAGTGATTCTCCTGTCTCAGCCTCCTGAGTAGCTGGGATTATAGGCGCCTTCCACCATGCCTGGCTAATTTGCCTGGCCAACATGGTGAAACTTTCATCTTCTTTTTTTGTGTTTTATTCTACACATAAGATACTACCACAGTAGAGCACATCTGTAAAAATAAACAAATGCATATACATATGTCGGAGGCACATATCTAGAACTGTTGTTGACGGGAGCATGCAATCAAAAGTGCAGAGGCCTTTGCTTCCTACTCCATCCTGCAGCCTCCCCTGTGGGGCAGGGATGCTGTGCCAAAGGGGGCTCCAGGCAGCCCTGCCTCCCTCCACTGCTTTGGATTTGGCCCACATGGGGCTTTCACTGCCTCTGCTTCCTCTTTGCCGAGATTCTTCCTCTTCTCCTTCACTCTGCAGGATCTGAAAGGACACAGACTTCTTTCCAAAGAATACTGTGTATTAAAACACAGAGAAACAGAAAGCAGATCATAAAACTAACTCTGTGGGAGTGGTTATAGGACATCTCAAAAGGTCTTGGTGTTAGCTGTCCCTGGTCTCTACTCAGTTCTGCCCTCCCAAGATCCTTCCTTCTGTTCTTTTTCAATGAGCCCCACAGAAGTCCTCTTCCTTTTTCCCTTTTGCACACCCATGAGCGCAACCGAAGCTCCATGACCCATGACCCACCTCTGTGCCCACAACTGCCAGCAGCGCTGCCTAGGGAATGTTGCACTATTTTGATCTCTTTGGCATTGATCTTTGGCTCCCTTAAAGGAGGGACAGCAAGCACAGCTCAACCATGCCTATTAAATTTTTAGTTCCTTTACAGAGATTATTTTATAATTGATTACAGAATAATGTTCCATGTAGCATTTACTGCTTGGTCAATTTTAAGGAAGAAAACACAGGTTAGAATTGCTAAGCCAAAGTTGAATGGCAATGGTGAAGGTTCAAATGGATCTTGACAGACTGGGTCACTGAACTGAAAATAAGGGGATGAAATTCAAGGAGAAAGAAAGTAAATCCGGGAATGCTCTGATACTTTAAAAACTAGCCATATACAAAAAACAAGATGGTAAGAGCTGCTGATGGACATCAGATCAAGGGAAATGACTATTTTGTGCTTAGGTCATAAGTTAAAAAGACCTACTTACAACTAGGCTAGTAACAGCCCATCTTGAGACACTTGCTAGAAAATGAGTGCAAGGAGCTGATTATTCCCAGGCTTAGAAAACAAATGTGCTCTACCCTCCTGGCATCTACCCAGTACTTGGAAAGAATCAAAGCTCCACTGTGGGTAGGTTATCTCCGGGTTGAATGAACAACTGGTTTTGGAATATTTGCAATCATTACCACACATGTGATTCAGCAGCCCCATTACTCTAGGTAGCTGGTCAACTCTTTTAGATGTGGAGGGTTAGAAATAAGGTCTCAATTCTGATTCTAGTCTTTTCTCGAATGCTCTTCTGTCTTCATTATTTGCTGTTCAGTTCTTAGGTCTTGGGCTACTCAGACATTGGCTCACTCAGAATAAGGGCACCCTGTCCTTGTGAACAAATGGAGGCAAGTGAGGTCCTGGTCACCGAAGGGGAATGCGAAAGGGGCTGAATGACCTTCCGTTGGCCTATTACAGAGGGCATTCCTGCGCTGGAATTGACCTGCAGAGTCTTTTAGCCCCGAAAGGGGTCAAATGTGGAACCGAAAAATGAAAGTATTTTGACTCTAGTCTTGTGACATCTCGCTCAATAGTTGCCAAACAATTCTGAAATAAAGTTTTTCTTTTTGAGCTGGAGTTTCGCTCTTGTTACCCAGGCTGGAGTGCAATGGCATGATCTCGGCTCACCGCAACCTCTGCCTCTTGGGTTCAAGCAATTCTCCTGACTCAGCCTCCCAAGTTGCTGGGACTACAGGCACGCGCCACCATGCCCAGCTAATTTTTGTATTTTTAGTAAAGACGGGGTTTCACCTTGTTGACCAGGATGGTCTTGATCTCTTGACCTTGTGATCCACCCACCTCGGCCTCCTAAAGTGCTGGGATTATAGGCGTGAGCCACCATGCCCAGCCTAAAATTTTAAATATAAAAAATATCAGATGCTATGAGGATATCTTGGTGTCAAGTATCTGAATGGAAAAAGAGGAGTAAAGTGCTGACTCCTAATAGATTGGATGGTTAGCTCTAGGAAGAATGGAAATTGTGACCATGGTGTCTATATTATTTTCCCATAGCTGCTGTAACAAATTAACACAAATTTCGTGGCTTAAATTAGTGCAAATGTATTCTCTTACAGTTGTCAGGCTAGAAGTCTGAAATGAACCTTATGGGACTAAAATCAAGGTGGGCTGGCTCCTTCTGGATACTCCAGAGAAAAGTCTATTCTTTGTCTCTTTCAACTTTTCTTGAATGATCACATTCCTTGGCTTGTGGCTGCATCACTCCTATCTCTACTTTTGTTGTCACATTGCCTTTTCTTCGTTAGTGGTCAGATCTCCCTCTTCCTTCTTATATTCTTGTGGTTACATTTAAGGCTTAGCAGGATAATCTCCCCATCTCAAGACGCTTGACTTAGTCACACCTACAAGGCCCCTTTTGCTATATAAGTTCACAGAGTGTAGGGATTAGAACCTGGGTATCCTTGAGGGCTAGTATTCAGCCTCCCATAGTGTTTTTATAAGAGGCCTCTTTAAGGGGAAGATACTAATCTTGGAAGTACTTGTGGTTACCTTTCATCTTAAGGGTGGCAGGAGTCTCTAACACAGCAGTTGTACACTAAAGGGTCTGTGGGGGGCAGCAGGAGTACATGTGTGGTTACAGACAACAAAGAAGTGGGGCCTACGGCTATGTAGGGAGTACGGGCATCCAAATATGATGGTATTAATGTTAAAACAACTCACATCACAGCTGCTGGTTAGACACAATCAGTGGACTAGAGTTTAATGGTTTCTTACTTTGTGCACATTCACTTTGTGTTTTCTATTGTACTGAAACTCCCCAAAAAGTCCAGAAAAGAAATTCCTTGAGAAATATTAACCTACATTTCCTTTAATTGAGAGAAGCCAGGGCTGGCTTTGAAAATCTGCACACACATAAGCTCAGATGGAAATAAAAATTAAATTCCAAATATAGGAAGTGAGGTTTTCCACTAAAAAGACCTTAAGTAATTCTTCCTTCATTCAGTCATTTATATATTTTCAAAACCCTCACGAGTTCCTTATTTTAAAACCCCCACGAGTTCTTATCAGCCACAGGATAACTTTAGTCATGTTTGACCAAGCACTCTCAGACCATTTGGCGGGTGTTCACCTTTTGCAGAGCGAGTTGTGTGCTGGAGAGTTTCAGAGGAAGTAGAAGAGAGAGTTGCTGCCCTCTGCAAAAGTCATAAATATGACAAGAGGATGCAGTTTTTAAAAATTATCTACAGATACCCTTAGCATTTTGGGCTTTACCAATGGGCATGAACAAGTATGCTCTTGTTGACATTAATGCCCATAATTTGATGACTTCGAGCTCCTGCCTACTTGACAAAAAGTTACTAAATCTTCTACTAAGTCTTATTTCACAAGAGTTCTGGCACCTCCCAGGGAGGTTGCAGGTGTCCATTCATCAGGACTGGGCTTTGTTCCCCAACACAACTAGCAGAGCAGTAGACCCCAGGCACAACAGTTCTCAGAGCTGCCACTCTAAGCCAAACTTCCACTCCTGGGGGTGGAAATTTGCAGGACTGAGTGGAGGTACAAAGAGCCATGATTTGTCCACTGGCATGAGGAAGGGAAGGAAGGTTAGACATGCATGCATGTCAGCTTAGTCATTCAGCAATGTCTGCTATGATGGGGACAGCTACCTGCTGGTGTCCTTGACACCTTTCTGGATCATGGTGTAACAACAAAACCAATGACAACCCCCTTGAGGACATGTTGGCCAAAGGGTACATACTTTTAGTTATGAGCAAGTTCTGGGGACCTAATGTACAGTATGGTGATGATCATTAGTAATACTGTATTGTAGCAGTTCCCAACCTTTTTGGCACCAGGGACCAGTTTCATGGAAGACAAGTTTTCCATGGACTCAGTGTGGTGGGAACGGTTTTGGGATAAGACTCTTCCACCTCAGATCATCAGGCGTTAGATTCTCATAAGGAGAATGCCACCTAAATCCCGAGTGTGCACAGTTCACAATAGGGTTAGAACTCCTATAAGAATCTGATGCTGTCACTGATCTGACAGGAGGCGGAGCTCAGGTAGTAATGCTGGCTGGCCCCGCTGCTCACCTCTTGCTGTGAGGCCTAGTTCCTAACAGGGCACCAGTACTGGTCCTCGGGCCAGAAGTTGGGGAACCCTGCCATATTGTATACCTGAAATTCACTAACAGAGTAGATCTTAAGTGTTCCTACCACAGTCATAAGTATGTGAGGTGACGCATATGTGGATTAGCTTGATTGTGGTAATCATTTAAAATGCATATGTATATCAAAACATCATGTTGTATACCTTAAATATAAACAATTTTTATTTGTCAATCATACTTCAAAAATCTGCTTTGGGAAAAAAAGAGTACCTTATGGTGGAGAACCTTGAAAAATACTACCTCAGCCAGGTGGCCAGTTAACAATGAACAGGCATGAGGGATGTTGATTGTCTGTGCCCTTGATATCATGTGATGAGATGGGCCCTGTGCTTTGTGGTCTTCCTCCCCAAAACCCATGCCTCCAGTCTAGTTATAAGAAAAACAATAGACAAGTCTCACTTGAAGGACACGCTACAAAATAGCTGACAAGTACTACCAAAACTGCCAAGTTCACCAATATTAGGAAAGTCTGAGAAGCTGTCGCAGCCAAGACGAGCTGAAGGAGACACAATTACCAAATGTAATGTGGCATCCTGGATATAGAGAAAGGAACACTAGGTAAAAACTAAAGAAATCTGAATAAAGTATGGCTTTGATGAATAATAGTATGATCCATGTTGGTTCATTATTTGTAACAAATGTATCATACCAATATGAGGGGTTAATAATAGAGAAAACTGGGCATGGTCTTATGGGAACTCTCAATACTATCTTTACACCTTTTCTGTAGCTCCAAAACTATTCTAAAAATAGTTTATTTTAAAAAAGTTAATCCCCAACATGCAGGCTATGTGTTTGCATGTTTCCGGACTATTTTCCAGATCAAAGACCAGCTGAGTGATTCATTCGTCAGCTTATAGGAATGGATGTTTAGTTGGTGGTTTCTAGGTTCCTTTGAGCTTCATTTTGTAATTGGTAGCCCTGACCTCACCACCCCTCTGTGGCTGCCTTGTGGAGCAGACTTCTATTCTGCACACCTCCTCCCTCTCTGCCGCTCCCTCCAGGTTGGCCTACCTCCTCCCTCCTCTCCCCTCCCTCCTGCAGGCTCTGGTCCTTCCTGCTGGAACTCTGTGGGTCACCAGGAACAGGGGGTAAAGCATCAGGTTCCAAGGCAGAGGCTGGATCTGGGGCAATGTTGGGGCAGGAAAAGGAATCAAAGACAGGAGTACCGGGTGGCAGAACTGAGGTCCTTCAATAAGGATGGACACATCAGAGCTTTGACTTGTTTATTCAATCACTCAAGAAATATTTTTAGGTGCCTACTATGTGCAAAGCCCCTATGCTGGATGCTATAAACACAATAGCAAGCAAATTGAATCTCACAAATATAATAGTGTTCATTCTGGGTTACCTGGACAATGAGCAGGGTCTTTCTATGGAATCCTCACCCATGCTGCCTAGCCAGTGGCTTGGCCAGGCCCTCTGCACAACTCTCTTTGGGAGGAGGGAGGTCCAGAGGAGCCACCTGCTCTCTCTTGCTGACACCGGCTTGAACATTTCCCCATTTCCCAAAAAAGCCTATTTCTTAACCCTTGCATGTGACACTGCAAAATTTATTTTAAGTTTTGCTGCCTGAAGTGGCATGACAGATGGCTACCACAAAGGGATGCATTCTGCAGGACCTGGCTAGGACCTTCTGGAAACCATGGAAAGGGTCAATTGGACCACTTCTGCAGTGAAAGAGAATCTCCTGGGATTGAGAGCAGGAAGATGAATGGTTGGGAATAGCCAAAGAGTCCACAGGTCACTGCAGCTCCTGAGGGCAGGCATTTGGGTAGCTGCTATACTGATGGCTACTTTGGCTGGCTATAAGCTGGAGTGGGTGTCTGGCTATAAACTAGATTTTTCAGAGATCCCAGGGCAGTAGATTTAGGAAGAGAGAAAACCCAGACCTGAGGATCCATAGACAGCAACATCTGCATGCCCTCTTGGTGGAAGACCAGGAGTCTGTGGTTTGATCCCTTAGATTCTCCTTCTTGGTCTCTCTCCTGGAATACTAACTACCTCTACTTCCATTATCCTTCAGCTCTCAGCTTAGATGACACTTCCTACAGGAGGTCTCTCCAACCCCACCCATGGGAGCATTTAATCTCCTTGTGCTGTAATGGGCTGTTCATGCCCCACCTGGCTACCTGATGGTAGAAGCCCACGCCTTGTTCCCTGCCGTGTCCTCCAGCATTAGTGTTTGGCACACAGTAGGTCCTCCATAAATATTCACCCAGTAAGACACTCAGGGTCCCACTCTAAGACCTCTTGGTTATGCTGTAATGATTCAACTTCCACATGAAGGCCTGAAATCATGCAAAGGCTGCAACTTTGAATAGAGTCTGCAAGCCTGGAGTCCATGGGGAAGCCAGAAGGCAGGCTGCTGTGAAACCACAGTAGAGAAAGGACAGCAAGCCTTTGAAAGTACATTTCCTGCCTAAACTAGGTCACCAACATGTTTGGGGCAGCTGGCCTGGATCCCTGGAAAACCCTGTAGCATTCTGAAGGCTGATGAAAGTCTATTTTGCCTGCTCAGAGGTGTATAGGTGGAAATCAGAAGGTATAGCAGCTCCTTGCACCCTCATCTATGGGGGTGTTTAAAAATCATCCCAAAGAAAACCATTCACAGAGTTCTGGGGACATTTGAAACCCTCCAAGGTCCTGAAGTGGGAAGTCATTTTTCTTGAACTGGAAGGGAGGCAAGTTCTATGACCAACCCTTGTTCAGAACTCCTGGCTCCCTTCCTAATTTCCTTGTTGCCCTTACACCTAACTTCAAGAATTTCATATACATGGAATTGCACAGTATATAAACATTTGAGATCAGCTTTTTTACTCAGTGTAATTACCCTGAGATTTGCCCAAGTTGTTGCAGGTACCAGTACTTTGCCCCTTTTTATTGCTTAGAAGTATTCCATGGTATGGATGTGACAGTTTGTTTAACCATCCATCTATTGAAGAATATTTGGGTTCTTGCCAGTTTTGGGCTGTTATAAATAAAACTGCTAAAAAGCAATGGGGCATATATGTCTGGGTCTATTTCTGGGTTTTCTGTTCTGCTCCATTGGTCTAGGTGTCCATCCCTCTGCCAGTACTGCACTGTCTTGGTTATTGTAGCTATCTAGTGAACCTGAACACTGACAGAGTGATTCCTCACACTTTATTTCTCCTTTTCCAGATTGTTTTAGCTACTCTAGGTCCTGTGTCTTTCTATGTAAATTTAACAATAAGCTTGTCTACAATCGTTGTTAAGCAATTGTTAACAATAAGCTTTTCAATGTCTACAAAAAAAAAACTTTTCTGGGATTTTGTTATAAACTGCAGTAAAATGAGACAATTGACATCTTTATAATGTTGAGTCTTCTGACTCATGAATATGGTATGTCTCTACATTTCTTTAGGTCTTCTTTGATTTCTTTAATCAGCATTTTGTAATTTTCAGAATATAGATCCTGTACACATTTTGCTGGATTTTGAGTATTTCATTTTCTTTGGAGCAATTGAAAATTGCATTGTGTGTATGCGTGTGTTTTTTAAATACTTAATTTTTTTAAGAATAGTTTTAAATTCAAAGCAAAATTGAAAGGAAGGTACAGAGATTCACCATATTACCCCTGCCCTGACACATGCATAATGCCCCCATTATCAACATCCTCCACCAGAGTAGTAAATTTTTGACAATTGATTAATCTATACTGACATATCATAATCACCCAAAGTCCATAGTTTACATTGGTGTTCACTCTTGGTATTGGACATATTTTGGGTTTGAACAAATGTATAATGACATGTATTTGCTATTATAATATCACTCAGAGTATTTTCACTGTCCTAAATTTCTCTGTGCTCCACCTATTCATTCTTTTATTCCCTGCCAATGTATTGTGTTTTAAATTTTTCTTTTTGTATATTTGTTAGTACATTAAAATGCAATTGACTTTTTAAAACTTCTATTTTAAGTTTAGCAGTACATATGCAGAATATGCAGGTTTGTTACATAGGTAAGCGTATGTCAGGGGGTTTGTTGTACAGATTATTTCATCACCCAGGTATTAAACCTGAAGAATGGGAGAAAACTTTTGCAATCTATGCATCTGACAAAAGTCCAATATCTACCATCTATAAGGAACTTAAGCAAATTTACAAGAAAAGAACAAACAACCTCCTTAAAAAGTGGATAAAGGACATAAATAGACACTTTTCAAAAGAAGACATACATGTGGCCAATAAACATATGGAAAAAGTTCAACATCATTGATCATCACTATCTATTAGTTATTTTTCCTGATCCTTTCCCTCCTTCCACCCTCTGCCCTCTTGTAGGCTGCAGTGTGTGTTGTTCCCCTCTATGTGTTCATGTATTCTCATCATTTGGCTCCCACTTATAAGAGAGAACATGTGGTATTTGGTTTTCTCTTCCTGAATCAGTTTGCTAAGGATAAGGTCCACTAGCTCCATCCATGTACCTGCAGAGGACAAGATCTCATTCCCTTTTATGACTGCATAGTATTCCATGGTATACATGTACCACATTTTCTTTATCCAGTCTATCACTGGTGGACATTTAGGTTGATTCCATGTCTTTGCTATTACGAATAGTGCTACAATGAACATGTGCATGCATATGTCTTTATAATAGGGAAAGTTTTATATTCCTCTGGGTATGTACCCAGTAATGGGATTGCTGGGTTGAATGGCATTTCTGCCTTTAGGTCTTTGAGAAATCACCACACTGTCTTTCACAATGGCTGAACTAATTTACACTCTTACCAACAGTGTAAAAGCATTCCTTTTTTTCTCCACAGCCTTACCAGCATCTGTTGTTTTTTGACTTTTTAATAATAGCCATTCTGATGGTATGAGATAGTATCTCATTATGGTTTCGATTTGCATTTCTCTAATGATCAGTGATGTTGAACTTTTTTCATATGTTTATCGGCCACATGTATGTCTTCTTTTGAAAAGTGTCTATTTATGTCCTTTGTCCACTTTTTAATGAGGTTGTTTGTTCTTTTCTTGTAAATTTGCTTAAGTTCCTTATAGATGGTGGATATTGGACTTTTGTCAGATGCATAGATTGCAAAAGTTTTCTCCCATTCTTTAGATTGTCTGTTTACTCTATTGATAGTTTCTTTTGCTGTCCAGAAGCTCTTTAGTTTAATTAGATTCCATTTGTAAATTTTTGCTTTTGTTGCAATTGCTTTTGGCATTTTTGCCATGAAATCTGCCTGTGCTATATCCTGAATGGTATTGCCTAGGCTTTCTTCTAGGGTTTTTATGGTTTTGGGTTTTATGTCAAAGACATTTAGGTTTAAAGTCATTTAGGTCTTTAATCTATCTTGAGTTGATTTTTGTATATGGTGTAAAGAAGAGATTCCGTCTCAGTTTTCTGCATATGGCTAGTAAGTTCTCCAAGCATCATTTATTAAATAAGGAATCCTCTCCCCATTGCTTGTTTTTGTGAGGTTTGTCAAAGATCAGATGGTGTTAGGTGTGTGGTATTATTTCTAGGATCTCTATTCTGTTCTATTGGTCTGTGTATATGTTCTTATACCAGTACCATGCTGTTTTGCTTACTGTAGCCCTGTAGTACAGTTTGAAGTTGGGTAGCGTGGTGTCTCCAGTTTTGTTCTTTTGGGTTAGGATTGCCTTGGCTATTTGGGCTTTTTTTGGATTTCATATGAATTTTAAGATAGTTTTTTTCTAATTCTGTGAAGAATGTCAATGGTAGTTTAATGGAAATAGCATTGAATCTATAAATTGCTTTGGGCATTAGGACCATTTTTGTAATATTGATTCTTCCTATCCATGAGCATGAAATATTTTTTCATTTGTGTCATCACTGATTACTTTGACCAGTGGTTTGTAGTTCTCCTAGTAAAGATCCTTCACTTCTTCTAGCTGTATTCTTAGGTATTTTATTGTTTTTGTGGCAATTGTGAATGAAATTTCATTCATGATTTGGCTCCCTGCTTTGCCTGTTGTTGGTGTATAGGGATGCTAGCAATTTTTACACATTAATTTTTATATCCTGAGACATTCCTGAAGTTGCTTATCAGCTTAAGAAGCTTTTGGGTTGAGACAATGGAGTTTCTTAGACATAGGATTATGTCATCTGCAAACAAAGATAATTTGACTTTCTCTCTTCCTATCTGAATACTCTTTGTTTCTTTCTCTTGCCTGATTGCTCTAGCCAGAACTTCTCATACTATGTTCAATAGGAGTGATGAGAGGGGGCATCCTTTTCTTGTGCTGCTTTTCAAAGGGAATGCTTCCAACTTTTGCCTATTCAGTATGATATTGGCTATGGGTCTGTCATATATGATATGTTCTTATTATTTTGAGATATGTTCCTTCAATACCTGATTCATTGAGAGTTTTTAACATGAAGGGATGTTGAATTTTAGTGAAAGCCTTTTCTGCATCTATTGAGACAATCATGTGGTTTCTGTCTTTAGTTCTGTTTATGTGATGAATCACATTTGTTGATATATGTTGAACAAACGTTGCATCTCAGGGATGGAGCCTACTTGATCATGGTCAATAAGCTTTTTGATGTACTGCTAGGTTTGGGTTGCCAGTATTTTGTTGAGGATTTTTGCACTGATGCTCATGAAGTGTATTGGCTGGAAGATTTATTTTTTTCTTTTATCTCTGCTAGGTTTTGGTTTCAGGATGATGCTGGCCTCATAGAATGAGTTAAGGAGGAGTCCTTCCTTTTTAATTTTTTGGAATAATTTCAGTAGGAATGGTACCAGCTCTTCTTTGTACATCTGGTAGAATTCAGCTATGAATACTTCTGGTCCTGGGCTTTTTCTTGGTTGGTAGATGATTACTGCTTCAATTTCAGAATTTGTTATTAGTCTGTTCTGGGATTCAGTTTCTTCTTGGTTCAGTCTTGGGAGGGTGTATGTGTTCAGGAATTTATTCATTTATTCTAAATTTTCTAGTTTGTGTGCATAGAGGTGTTTTTAGTAGTCTCTTATGGTTATTAGTATTCTGTGGGGTCAATTGTAATATCTCCCTTATCATTTCTGATTGTGTTTAGTTAAATCTTTTCTCTTTTCTTCTTTATTAGTCTAGGTAGTGGTCTATTTTGTTAATTTTTTTCAAAAAGTCTGCTACTGTATTCGTTGATCCTTTGAAGGCTTTTTTGTGTCTCTGTCTCCTTCAGTTCAGCTCTGATCTTGGTTATTTCTTGTCTTCTGCTAGCTTTGGAGTTTGTTTTCTCTTGGTTCTCTAGTTCTTTTAGTTGTGATGTTAGGTTGTTAACTTGGGATCTTTCTAGACTTTTGATGTGGGTATTTAGTGTCATAAATTTCCGTCTTACCAGTGCCTTAGCTGTGTCTCAGAAATTCTGGTAGGTTGTATCTTTGTTCTCATTAGTTTCAAATAACTTCTTGATTTCTTCCTTAATTTTACTATTTACCCAAGAGTCATTCAGGAGCAGGTTGTTCAATTTCCATGTACTTGTATGGTTTTGAGTAGATTTCTTAGTCTTGAGTTCTAATTTGATTGTGTTGTGATACAAGAGATTTGTTTGTTATGATTTCAGTTCTTTTGCATTTGCTGAGGAGTATTTTATTTCCAATTATTTGATCAGTTTTAGAGTAAGTGCCATGTGGAGATGAGACAATCATATATTCTGTTGTTTTAAGGTGGAGAGTTCTGTAGATATCTATCAAGTCCATTTGATCCAGAGCTGAGTTCAGATCCTGAGTATCTTTCTTAATTTTCTGTCTCAATGATCTGTATAATATTGTTAGTGGGGTGTTAAAGTGTCCCACAATTATTGTGTGGGAATCTTAAGCCTCTTTCAAGGTCTCTAAGAAATTGCTTTATGAATCTGAGTGTTCCTGTGTTGGGTACATATCTATTTAGAATAGTTAGCTCTTCTTGTTGAATTGAACCCTTTACCATTATGTAATATCCTTCTTTGTCTTTTTAAATCTTTGTTGGTTTAAAGTCAATTTGTCAAAAACTAGAATTGCAACCATGGACTTTTGTGTTTTCCATTTGCTTGGTAAATTTTCCTTCATCACTTTATTTTGAGCCTATGTGTGTCTTTGCACGTGAGATGGGTCTCCTGAAGACAGCATACCAATGGGTCTTGGTTCTTTATCCAGCTTGCCACTCTGTGTCTTTTAATTGGGGCATTTAGCCAATTTACATTTAAGGTTAAGATTAGTATTGTTATGTGTCAGTTTGATCCTCTCATCATAATGCTAGCTGGTTATTTTGCAGACCGGTTTATGTGGTTGCTTCCTAGTGTCACTTGTCTGTGTACTTCAGAGTGTTTTTGTAGTGGCTGGTAACAATTTTTCCTTTCCAAATTTAGTGTTTTTTTTTCAGGTGCTCTTGTAAAGCAGATCTGGTGGTAATGAATTCTCTCAGCATTTGCTCGTCTGAAAATAATCTTATTTCTCTTTTGCTTATGAAGCTTAGTTTGGCAGATATAAAATTCTGGGTTGGAATTTCTTTTCTTTAAGAATGTTGAATATTGGCCTCCAATCTCTTCTGGCTTACAGGGTTTCCACTGAGAGGTTTGTTGTTAGTCTATTGGGCTTCTCTTTGTAGGTGACCTGGCCTTTCTCTCTGGCTGACCTTCACATTTTTTTCTTTCATTTTGACCTTGGAGAATTTTATGATTGTGTCTTGGGGATAATCTTCTTGTGGAGATGGGGGTGGTTCTCTGCATTTCCTGAATGTGAACGTTGGCCTGTCTATCTAGGTTGGGGAAGTTCCCCTGGATGATATCCTGAAATATGTTTTCCAAATTGGTTGTATTCTCTCTGTCTCTTACAGGTATCTCAGTCAACCATAGATTTGGTTTCTTTTTACATAATCCTATGTTTCTCAAAGATTTTTTTCATTCCTTTTTATTCTTCTTTTCTCTATTCTTGCCTGACTGTCTTATTACAGAAAGTCAGTCTTCAGGCTCTAAGATTATTTCCTCTGCTTGGTCTATTCTGCTTTTAATACTTGTGATTGCATTATGAAGTTCTCGTAGTGTGTTTTTCAGCTCTATCAGGCTAGTTATGTTCCTCTCTGTACTGGTTATTTTGACTGTCACCTCCTACATTGTTTTACCATGATTTTTAGCTTCCTTACATTGGGTTACAACATGCTTCTTTAGCTTAGTGAAGTTTGTTTTTATCCACATTCTGAAGCCTACTTCTGTCATTTCAGCCATCTCATCCTCAGCCCAGTTCTAAATCCTTGTTGGAGAAGTGCTGTGGTCATTTGGAGGAAAGAGGGCCCTCTGGCTTTTTTTGTGTTTTTAGTGTTTTTGTCCTGATTCTCATCTTTGTGAGCTTATCTACCTTCAATTTTTGAAGTTGCTGACCTTTGGATGGAATTTCTGTGGATTTGTTTTGTTTTTGTTTGTTTACTCATTTTTCTTTTAACAATCTGGCTACTTTTCCATAGGGCTTCTGTGCTTTGCTCTGAATCTGCTCCAGACCTTAGTCACTTTGGATTTTTCAGTACCTAGAAGTATCACCAGTGAAGACTGCAAAACAGCAAAGATGGCAGCCTGCCCCTTTCTCTGGGAGCTCCATCCTAGGGGGATATAGACCTGTAGGAGGTGGCTGGAGACCCCAGTTGGGAGGAACAGGACCAGGAACCTGCTTAAAGAAGTAGTCTGACTATGTTTCGGTAGAACAGCTGTACTTTGTTGGGGGAATTCCTTCAGCCTCCAGTCAGTTTGGGCTCTCCAAGACTGAGATGCCCAAATAGCAAAGGTGGCTGCCCACAACTGCCCTCCCATCCCTGCTGCTGGGTACTCTGTCCCGGAAAGAAAACAGAACTCTGTCAGCCATAGAACACTGGTAGGGGTGACTGGAGGCCCTGGCTGGGAGGTCCTGCCCAGCAAGGAGGAATGAATCAGGGTCCCATTTAAAGAAGCAGCCTGGCCATGCCTTGGCAGAGCAGCCATACTATGCTGGAGTGTTGCCTCCTCCCCAGTCTGTTTGGACTCTTCAAAGCCCACAGGCTGGTATACCCTAGTGACCAAAACAGCGAAGGTGGCAGCCTGCCCCTCCTCGTGGTCACTCTGTCCTAGGGAGAAATCTGAATTCTGTCAGTCGTAGGATATGAGTTGGAGTGGCTGAAGGTCCCAGATGGGAGATCCTGCCAGTGAAGAGGAATGAATCAGGGTCCCACTTAAAAAGCAGTCTGACCACATTTTGGCAAAGCAGATGTGCTATGCTGGGAGATCCCTTTCTTGTCTAGTCCATTTGGACTCTCTAAAGCCCACAGGTTGGAATGGCTGAGTCATTCAACACAGGTGGTGGCCTGCCCCTTCCCCCAGGCACTCCGTCCCAGGGAGAAATCACAACTCTTTAAGTAGAATAAGGGTGAGGGTGACTGGAGGCCCCAGATGGGAGGTCCAGCCCAGTGAGGAGGAGCAGATCAGGGTCTCACTTAAAGAAGGAGTCTGGCCACATTTTGGTAAAGCAGCTGTGCTGTGCTGGGGAATCCATTTCTTGTCCAGTCCATTTGGACACTCCAAAGCCCACAGGCTGAAACAGCTGAGTCATCTAAACAACGAAAGTGGCACCCCATCCCTCCCCTGGGAGCTCTACCCTGTCTCAGGTAGGTGCTAACCTGTTGCTGGTGGCTGGCTGGAATTCCAAGCCATCTGGTCTTATCTTGTGCGGTTCCATGGAAGTGGGGCCCACAAACTGACTGCTCTGTTTCCTGGATTCAGCCCTCTTCCTAGGGGTATGTATGGACCTCCCATCTTGCCTGAGTTGTAATCACCTTTACCAAGGATCCCAGAGTGGATTAGATAAAGCTCCTAGGCCTCCGTGCATGCCTGAGCAACTGTTCTGCCTGGGACTCCACACAGCTCTGTGTGGCAGACCCAAGGCACTGGTGGAGTGGGTTCCTGAGTAGATCTCCTGATATGAGGGTTGCAAAAATCTGTGGGAGAAGTATGGTTTCTCTGCGTTACACATTCACTCACTGTTTCTCTTGGCTGGGTGAGGGGGTTCCCTTGGCTCTGTGTTGCCCTTGGGTGGGCTGATATCCTGCCCTGCTTTTCTATGTTCTCTGTGGGTTGAGCAATTTCTCTGATCAGTCCCAGTGTGAGCACCTGGATGTTTCAGTTGAAGGTGCTGTATTTACTCACCCCTTTTGTCCATCTCTGTGAGTGCCACACCCTGTAGCTACTTCTTATCAGCCATCTTGGCCCTAACCTCCAATTTTTAAAATAAATATTTTAACTTTTCTTTTAGGTGCAGGGATATATGTGTAGGTTTGTTTTATAGGTAAACCTGTGACTCGGGAGTTTGGTGTACAGATTATTTCGTCACCCAGGTACTAAGGATAGTACCTGATAGTTTGATTTTTTTTCTGAATCTCTCTCTTTTCCCACCCTCCTCCCTCAAAAAGGCTCTGGTGTCTGTTGTTCCTCTCTTTCTGTCTATGTGTTCTCATTATTTAGCTCCTACTTCTAAGTGAGAACATGCAGTCTTTGGTTTTCTGTGCCTGCATTAGTTTCCTAAGCATAAGGGCCTCCAGTTCCATCCATGTTTCTACAAAGGATGTAATCTCATTCTTTTTTATAGCTGTGTAAGGTTCCATGATGTGTATGTACCACGTTTTCTTTATCCAGTCTACTGTTGACTGGCATTTAGGTTGATTCCATGTTTATGCTATTGTATATAGTGCTTCAGTGAACATACGCATGCATGTGTCTTTAGGGTAGAACTATTTATATTCCTTTGGGTATATACCCAGTTGTGGAATTGCTGGTTTGAATAGTAGTTCTGTTTTCAGTTTTTTAAGGAACTGCCACATTGTATTCCACAATGGTTGAACTAATTTACATTCCCACAGCAGTATATGAGGGTTCATTTTTCTCCCCAACCTCTCCAGCATCTGTTATTTTTTGACCTTTTTGTAATAGCCATTCTGACTGGTGTGAGATGGTATTTCATTGCAGTTTTGATCTGCATTTCTCTAATTATTAGTGATATTGAGCATGTTTTCATATGCTTCTTGGCCACATGTGTATCTTCTTTTGAAAAGTGTCTGTTCATGTCCTTTGCCCACTTCTTAATGGGATTGTTTTTTACTTGTACGTTTGTTTAAGTTCCTTGTAGATTCTGGATATTAGACCTTTGTCAGATGTATAGTTTGCAAATATTTTCTCTCATTCTGTAGGTTGCCTGTTTATTCTATTGATAGTTTCTTTTGCTGTGCAGCAAATCTTTAGTTAATTAGGTTCCATTTAAAAGTAAATTTTTGCTTTTGTTGCAATTGTTTTGGCATTTTTGTTATGAAATCTTTGCCAGTTTCTATATCCAAAATGGCATTTCCTTGGTTATATTCCAGGGTTTTTATAGTTTCAGGTTTTACATTTAGGTCTTTAATCCACTTTGAGTTGTTTTTGTAAATGGTGTGAGGAAGGGGTCCAGTTTCAATCTTCTGTATATTGCTAGCCAGTTATCCCAGCTCCATTTATTGAACAGGGAGTCCTTTCCTCATTGCTTATTTTTGTCAGCTTTGGCAAAGATCAGATAGTTGTAGGTGTGTGGCTTTGTTTCTGGGCTGTCTATTCTGTTCCATTGGTCTAAGTGTCTGTTTTTGTATCAGTACCATGCTGTTTTGGTTATTGTCGCCTTGTAGTACAGTTTGAAGTTGGGTAATGTGATTCCTCCAGCTTTGTTATTTTTGCTTAGGATTGCTTTGTTTAGTTGGGCTCTTTTTTAAGGTTTTATATTAATTTTAGAATAGTTTCTTTTTTTATGTTCTGCAAGGAATGTCATTGTTAGTTTGATGGGAATGGCATTGAACCTCTAAATTGCTTTGGACAGCATGACCATTTTAACAATATTTATTCTTCCTACTCATGAGCGTGGAATGTTCTTCCATTTGTTTGCATCATCTTTGATTTCTTTGAACAGTGTTTTGTAATTCTCATTGCAGAGATATTTCACCTCCTTGGTTAGCTGTATTCTTAAATATTGTATTCTTTTATGGCAATCATGAATGGGATCATACTCCTGATTTGGTTCTTGGCTTGGGTGCTCTTAGAGTACAGGAATGCTAGTGATTTTTGTACATTGATTTGTATCCCAAAACTTTTCTAAAGTTGCTTATCAGCTCAAGGAGCTTTTGGGTGGAGACTTGGGTTTTGTAGATATAGAGTCATGTCATCTGCAAACAGGGACAATTTGACTTCCTTTCTTCCTATTGGGATACGTTTTATTTGTTTCTCTTGCCTGGTTACTTTGGTTAGAGCTTCCAATACTATGTTCAGTAGGAGTAGTAAGAGTGGGCATCCTTTTCTTCTGCTGGTTTTCAAGGGGAATGCTTCCAGCTTTTGCCCATTTCGTATAATGTTGGCTATGAGTTTGTCATAGATAGTTCTTATGATTTTGAAGTATGTTCCTTTAATGCTTAGTTTATGGAGGGTTTTTAACATGAAGGAATGTTGAATTCTATTGAGAGCCTTTTCTGCCTTTATTGAGATAATCATGTGGTTTTGGTCTTTGATTTTGTTATGTTATGAATCACATTTATTGATTTGTATATGTTGAACCAACCTTGCATCCCAGAGATAAAGCCTACTTGATCGTTGTGGATTAGGTTTTTGATGTGCTGCTGGATTCTGTTTGCTAGTATTTTGTTGAGGATCTTTGAATCTATGGATCATCAAGGATATTGACCTAAAGTTTCCTTTTGTGTATGTGTGTCTCTGCTGGGTTTTGGTATCAGGATGATGCTGGCCTCATAGAATGAGTGAGGACGAAGCCCCTCCTTTTCACTTCTTTGGAATAATTTCAATAGAAATAGTACCCACTCTTCTTTGTGCATCTGGTAGAATTCAGCTGTGAATCCTTCTGGTCCTGGCATTTTTTTGTTTGTAGGCTATTTATTACTGATAATTTCAGAGCTCATTATTTATCTGTTTAGGGACTTAATTTATTCTTGATTCAATATTGGGAGGATGCATGTGTCCAGGAATTTTTCTGTTTATTCTAGATTTTCTAGTTTGTGTGCATAAAGGTGTTCATAATGGTTTCTTATGGTTATTTGTATTTCTGTAAGGTCAGTGATAATGTCCTCTTTGTCTTTTCTAATTGTGTTTATTTGAATCTTCTCTCTTCTTTATTAGTCTAGCTAGTGGTCTATCTTATTAATTTTTTCAAGAATAAATTTCTAGATTTGTTAATCTTTCGTATGCTTTTCCATGTCCCTGTCTTTTTCAGTTCAAGTCTGATTTGGGTTATTTCTTGTCTTCTGCTCTCTTTGGGGTTTGTTTGCTCTTGGTTCTCTAGTTCTTCTAGTTGTGATGTTAGGTTGTTAATTTGAGATCTTTTTAGATTTTTTGATGTGGGCGTTTACTGCTATAAAATTCTCTCTTAACACTGCCTAGCTGTGTCCCAGGGATTCTGGTATGTTGTGTCTTTGTTTTCATTAGTTTAAAATAACTTCTTGATTTCTGCCTTAGTTGTATTATTTACCCAAGGCTCATTCAGAGCAAGTTGTTTAATTTCCATGTAATTGTATGGTTTTGAGCAATTTTCTTAGCCTCAATTTCTCTTTTTATTGTGCCATGGTTTGAGAGTGTAGTTGGTATGATTTCAGTTTTTTGAGTTTGCTGAGGATTGTTTTATGTCCAGTTGAATGGTCAGTTTTAGAGTATGTACCACGTGGCAATGAAAAGAATGAATATATATTGTCTTTGGTGGAGAGTTTTGCATATACCTATTAGGTTCATTTGTTCAAGCATTGAGTTTGGGTCTTGAATCTCTTTGTTAATTTTTTGCTGTGATAATCTATCTAATACTGTCAATGGGCTTTAAAGTGTTCCACTATTATTGTGTGTGAATCTCAGTCTCTTTGCAAGTCTCTAAGAAATTGCTTTATAAATCTGGCCACACCTGTGTTGGGTGCATATAGAGTTAGAATAGTTCAATCTTCTTGTTTAATTGAACCCTTTACCTTTTGTAATGCCCTTCTTTGTCTTTTTTGTTCTTTCTTGGTTTAAAGTCTGTTTTGTCTGAAATTAGAATTGCAACCCCTACTTTTTTTGTGTTTTCCATTTTCTTGGTAGGTTTTTCTTTATCCTTTTATTTTGAGGCTATGGGTGTCATTGCATGTGAGTTGGTTCTCTTGAAGACAGCATACCATTGGATCTAGTTTCTTATCCAGTTTGCCACTCTGTGACTTTTAATTGGGGCATTTAGGCCATTAACATTAAAGGTTAGGCAGGGCGCAGTGGCTCCTGCCTGTAATTCCAGCACTTTGGGAGGCCGAGGTGGGCAGATCACGAGGTCAAGACATCGAGACCATCCTGGCCAACATGGTAAAACCCTGTCTCTACTAAAAATACAAAAATTAGTTGGGTGTGGTGGCATGCATCTGTACTGCCAGCTACTCGGGAGGCTGAGGTGGAAGGATCACTTGAACCCAGGAGGCGGAGGTTGCAGTGAGCTGAGACTGTGCCACTGTGCTCTAGCCTGGTGACAGAGCAAGACTCTGTCTCAGAAAAAAAACAAAAAAACCAAAAAAAACATTAAAGGTTAGTCATTGTCATGTGTGGTTTGATCCTGTGTGAAAGGAGTCTTATTTCTTCTTTGCTGTGAAACTATTTTGGCCAGATATGAAATTCTTGGTTATAATTTCTTTACTTTAACAATGTTGAATATTGGCCGCCAATCTTTTCTGGCTTATAGGGTTCCTGCTGAGAGTTCTGCTTTAGTCTGATGGGCTTCTATTTGTAGGTGGCCTGTCCTTTTACTTTAGCTGCCTTTAACATTTTTCTTTTAATTCAATCTTGGAGAGACTGATGATTATGTGTCTTGGAGATGATCTTCTTGTGAAGTATCTTGCAGGGGTTCTCTGCAAGGTACTTCACAATTCATTTCCTGAATTTGAATGTTGGCCTTTCCAGCTAGGTTGGGGAAATCTTCATAGATGATAATCCTGAAATGTTTTCCAAGTTGCTTCCTTTCTCCCCGTCTCTTTCAGAAATGCCAATGAATTGTAGATTTAGTCTCTACATAATTCCATATTTCTTGAAGGTTTTCTCCATTCCTTTTTATTCTTTTTTCATTATTCTTGTCTGACTGTCATATCTCAGAAAACCTGTCTTCAAGCTCTGAGATTCTTTTCTTAGCTTGGCCTATTCTACTTTTAATACTAGTGATTGCATTAAGAAATGCTTGTAGTGTGTTTTTCAGCTCTAGCAAGTTGGCTACTTTCTTTTCTATACTGGCTATTTTGTTTGTCAGCTTTTGTATCATTTTATTGTGGCTCTTCATTTCCTTGGATTGGGTTTCAATATTCTCTTGAATCTTGATGATCTTTGTTCCTATCCGTATTCTGAATTTGATTTCTGTCATTTCCACCATCTCAGCCTGGTTAAGAATCCTTTCTGGAGAACTATTGAAGTCATATGGAAGAAAGAAGGCACTCTGGCTTTTTGAGTTGCCAGAATTGTTGCATTGGTTCTTTCTAATTTGTGTGGGCTGATGTTCCTTTGGTCTTTGAAGTTGCTGTCCTTTGGATGAAGTGATTTACCTTTTTCCTCTTTGATGCCCATGGGGGTTTGATTATGGTATAAGGTGGGTTTGGTTGGCTGGTTTTAATTCTAGTCTGCTCCTGGGTCTTGAAGGATTCCCCTCTAATTACTACCTCTGTGTCTACATTTCTTTGTTGGGTATTCTGGTCCACAGGGCTCCCTCAGGTTGGGGATAAAGTTGGCCAACAAGCCATTGTTGGCCCTAATCTGCTGTCATGTGCTTTCTGGGGAAACACGAGTTTGAATCTGCCTGCAGAGTTCAGATGAAAGCAGGACTGCTAGGTTGGAAACTCTGGTGGGTGTGGCTCATCTGGCTGTGCAAGTAGGGGAGTTGCCAGCCCTGCTATCCTGGTGTTTTCAGAACAATAGGAGGCTGTATCCTTAGGCAAATTCAGGCACATGTAGGACCGCTGAACTGGAAGCTGTCAAGCTAGAGCCTTGGCCTCTACTTTTTTATTTCGAAGGGAAGTCTTCCAGGGAGAGTATTCTCCTGGGTTTAGTGATAATTGTGACTCAGTCTTTTTTTTTTTTCCCACAACGTTTCTGCTGACTTCTGAAAAATTTCCACTTTATGTGTAATGAAGGGGCAGCAACAGCAACAGTCCTTGGCCCAGAGATCCAGCACTGTGCCCAGAAAATCTCCAATGCTACTTCCCCCACCCTCTTCTTGGTGCCCAGCTCTCTCCCTGGTCCTAGTCCCTAGGTTAGGCTACCCCACCCTTACTTAGCAGTGCCCCTGCCTTGGCACCAGCTGGGCATGCTGAGCTACTGCCCGCCCTCTATGTAAAGGTTGGAGGGGTGAGGGATGTCATTGCATGGCATATCCCTGGACACAGGCTACCCAGGCCTGGCCCTGCCATGTGGAATGGCCTGCAAGGTGGAAGTGAGTCTGCAAAGTGCCTGGTGGGTGTCTGCAGCAAGCAGCAGGGCCAGAGTAGCTGCTGCAGAGGCTCAGCTCAGGCAGTATGGTGCAAGTGATGCTAAGAATGGTTGTGGTAAGCACAGAAATGAAATAAAGCACAATTTATTTTTGTGCATTGATCTTGTTCCTGCAAACTTGCTGAACTCATTTATTAATACTAGGAGGCTTTTTGTTAGATTTCCTTGGGATGTTCTATGTAGACAATCATATCATCAGCAAATAGAGACTGTTTCATTTCTTCCTTTCCTATCTATATGCCTTTATCTCAGTTGTATGTTGAATAAGAATGATGAGAATGTACAGCCTTCCCATGTTTCTTATTTTAGGGGGAAGCATTCATTCTTTCATCATCAAGTATGTTATCTCTAGGCTTTGAGCATGCTCTTTATCATGTTGAGGACTGTCTGTTCCTACCTGTCTGTTTCTACTTTGCCAAGAGTTTTTCATCATGAACAGATGTTGAATTTTGTCAAATGATTTTTCTGTACCTACTGGTATGATTATATGGTATTCTTCCTTAGCCTGTTAATATGGTGAATTACATTGGTGGATTTTCGAATGTTCAAACAGCTTTTCATACATGGAATAAATCCCATTTTTTCATGGTGTACAATTATTTTATACATTGTTTTATTACTAATGTTTTGTTGAGGACTTTTCATGGCCTTTTGTTTTCTTTGTTTATACTGTCTGCCTCTCTGATTTTGATGACAGGATAATACCAGCCTCAAAAAGTGAGTTAGGAAGTGCTCCCTTTTCTACTTTCTGGAAGATATTGTACAAAATTAGCACTAATTCTTTTTTAAATATTTGGTAGAATTCTCCAATGAAACCTTCTGATCCTTGAAGATTTCTTTGTGAGGAGCCTGCTATTTACAAGTTTAATATTTTTAATGGTTATTATACTAGTCACATTATCTATCTCATATTGGTTGAGTTTTGGCAGTTCGTGGTTTTTAAGTCCATTTTTTATATGTTGTTGAATTTATGAGGCTAGAGTTATATGTAACATCCTTTTGGTATGCCTGCTTCATTTCTGATACTGGTTATTTATTCTTTTTCTCTCTTTTTTTTCCTTTTTGAAAAAGGTTCTTGCTCTAATGCCCAGAGAAAGGCTAACTGAATTAGGAAAAGAGGAAGTCAAATTGTCTGTATTTGCAGACTACATGATTATATATTTAGAAGACCCCATCGACTCAGCCCAAAATCTCCTTAAGCTGATAAGCAACTTCAGCAAAGTCTCAGGATACAAAATCAATGTGCAAAAATCACAAGCATTCCTATACACCCATAACAGACAGAGAGCAAAATCATGTGTTTTCATCTCTCCTCAAGTTCACTAATTTTATCCTTGATCACCTCCATTCTATTAAGCCTATCCAACAAATTCTTTACTTCAGTTATTGTAGTTTACAGTTACATGATTTTCATTTGATTATTTTTTATAACTTCTAAGTCTCTGATAAAACCTTTTATTTAAAAAAAATTCAAGAGATCTTTAATTTCTTATTGAAACATTTTTATGATGGCTACTATAAAATCTTTGTCAGATAATTCTAACATCTGATTCATCTCATGTTGACATATGTTGATTGTGTTTTCTTATTAAAGCTGAGATTTTCCTGGTTCTTGCTATGGCAAATGGTATTTTTACTGTATCTAAACATTTAAATATATTTTAGGAGATTTTAAGCCCTATTTAATTATCTTTCATTCTTTTGTTATTATTCTTATTTAGCAAGTAATCCCTCTATTGAAGTGTAGTGTGTGCAGCAGATTGGTGCCTATGTTTATTTTCCAGCTGGGCCCCACCAACATCACTCTGGCAAAAATAGAGCATTGATTCACACTGCCTTTTTAACGATGGTGGGGTGGAAGTTCAATTCCCACTGTGTCTCATTGATACCTTGGGTCTTGCTGATACCTCTGGGTGAAAGTGGGGTACCAACAGACATGGCCTCCCTTGAGTGGAGGTGTAAGCTCTGCTCCTTGCTGGGTCTCTCTGACACTGGTAGGGAGGTGGAAAGTTAAGTGGCTAGCCCTACCTCACTGCTTTATTCAGTCTCATTGATGCTGGGCAGGGTGGAGGATCAGTTCCTCGTTGGGTCTCCACTGACACCAAGAGGTGGGGAGACAAGACAGCCTACCAGTTCTGCTTCATGCCATCTTGTTTAGTCTTTTTGCTGCTGAGTAGTTGGGGAGGTTTAGTTCCCCACTAGGCCCTACTGAGGTCAGGCGTGGGGGGAAAGGGGAGCACTTACTAGCCCTAATTTGCGTTGCTTTGTTCATTCTCATTAATGCCGGGTGAAGGTGGAGGCTCAGGGCACTGCTGAACCCTGCTAACACAGCTACCTCGGTCCTAGCAGGGGATCTGGGAACTGCATGTTTCCACAGAGCAGGGTATGGTAGATCAGTTCTCTGCTCAGCCGCTCCAAACACCACCCAGTGGAAGAATTGGAACAGAGCCTGCTTCTGCCAGATGGGGGATGGAAGGTTAGCATCTCCCTTGGCCCTGCTGACACTGCCATCATCGAGCAGAGTAATCAGAGAAGCACTGCTGCCCACTTCCACGAGTGTGGGCTGGGCAGGATGGAAAGCAGCGTCCTGCTTGTCCCCACTGAAATTACGTGTGTGTGCATGTGCTGTTGGGGAGGGAGGGTTGTGAGATTTTGCGGTTGGTATTTGGCTAGAGTACAACATGTAGTGCCACAAAGGTTTTCTCTAGTTTGGCTACCCCTTTCCCAGGCTTTTGGTTAGGGGGAAGAGGCTTTCCTAGCAGTTTTTTAAAAATCTGTGCCTGTTGGGAGCTCCAGGTTGGAGGCTCCTGCAGCTCCATGTCCAGAATATATGGGAGACAATAAGGAAACCCAGAGAACTCAGTGCTATGTCATTCCTCAAGTCCCAAGTTTCTTAGGAAGTCACATTTCTCCCCACTGTTCAGTCTTCTATGCTTTGTAATGTTCAGGGGTTTTTTAAGTTGTAAGAAAAGGGACCTGGGAGGAAACAAGCCTGCTCCATCTTGGTCACAAGCAGAAATCATAATTCTTAGCGTTTGAATACTTCAAGGAGCACTAGGAATCATCTAAGGAATTCACAGACTTTCACGGACTTTTATGTCATTTAGTACAACTCTTTAGTTTTAAAGATAAGAAACGTGTAGATTGGGCACAGTGG
Organism: Cacajao melanocephalus; assembly: GCA_963573385.1. Classification (NCBI taxonomy): domain Eukaryota; kingdom Metazoa; phylum Chordata; class Mammalia; order Primates; family Pitheciidae; genus Cacajao; species Cacajao melanocephalus. Next base: position 43,102 of record CAUYLG010051230.1, on the reverse strand, counting down.
CTCATGCCTGTAATCTCAGCACTTTGGGAGACCAAGGTGGGCAGACTATTTGTAGTCAGGGGTTTGAGACCAGCCTAGCCAACATGGTGAAACAACATCTCTACTGAAAATACAAAAATTAGCCTGGCATGGTAGCAGGTACCTGTAACTCCAGCTACTTGGGAGGCTGAAGCAGGAGGATGCCTTGAATCTGGGAGACAGAGGTTGCAGTGAGCTGAGATTGTGCCAATGCACTCCAGCCTTGGTGACAGAGTGAGACTGTGTTTCGAAAGACAGAAAGAGAGAAAGAGAGAGAGAGAAGGAGGGAGGGAGGGAGGAAGGAAGGGAGGAAGGAAGGAAAGAAGGAAGGAAAGGAGAAAGAAACGTATATAAAAGCCCATTTACAGTTATTCTCTGTTCCCAGCCCCAGCCAACTATTGATCTACTTTTTGCCTCTATAAATTTATCCTTTTTGGGCATTTCATATACGTGGAATCTTGTAACATGGTTTCTTGTGTCTGACTTCTTTTGCTCAGCACATGCATTTGAGGTTCACTCGTTACACAGCCTGTGTCAGCGATTCTCCTTCCTATTGCCCAATAACATTCCATTGTATGGATATACATTTTGTCTATTCATTTGCCATGTGATAGATATTTACATTTCTGCTTTTTGGCTTTTATGAATGTGTCAGCTGGTTCTCACACTGCTGTAAAGATACTACCTGAGATTGGGTGATTTATAAACAAAAGACCTTTAACTGACTAACAGTTCCACCAGCTCAGGAGGCCTCAGGAAACTTGCAATCATGGTGGAAGGTGAAGGGGAAGCAAGGCAAGTCTTACATGGTGGCAGGCAGAGAGAGAGTACAAGGTGGGAACTGCCAAACACTTTTAAACCCATCAGATCTTGTGAGAACTCATAGACTATCATGAGAACTGCAGGAGGAAACCACCGCCATGATCCAATCACCTCCCACCAGATCCCTCCCTCCACATGTGAGGATTACAGTTTGCCATGCGATTTGGGTGGGGACACAGAGCCAAATCACATTAATAAATATTGCTGTTGTAAGCATGTGCAATCTTTTTTGTGAACATATGTTTTCATTTCTCTTGGATATGTCCCTAGAAATGGAATGGCTATGTCAGATGAACACTGTATTTAACATTTTGAGGAAATGCTAAACCCATCTTCCAAAGCAGCTATACCATTTTTTATCCCCACCAGCAATGCATGAGGGCTTATTTTCTCCACACCCTTGCTAACACTTGGTGTTGTGTGTCTTATTATTATAGCCCTTCCAGTGTGTGTGAAATGGCATCTCATTGTGGCTTTAATTTGCAATTACATTTCCCTAATGACTAATGATGCTGAGCATCTTTTCATACTTTGTTAGCTTTTCATGTATCTTCTTTGGTGAAAGGTCTGTTAATATATTTTTGCTTATTATTTTTAACTTTCATTTTGTAATTGTAAATTGACAAACTATTGTTGTATACAAAGGTTTGTTATAATGTATAAAAACAATGTGGAATAATCAAATCAAGCTAATTAACATATCCATCACCTCAAATACTTATATTTTGTGTTAAAAATATTTGAAATTTACTCATAGCAATTTTGAAATGTACAGCATATTATTATTTACTATATTCACCAAGCTGTGCAATATACTGGAAATAGAGAAAAAATTATTCCTCCCTGTCATTGAGGCTTTGTGTCTCTTTTTTTTCTTTTAACTTTTGTTTTAGATTCTGTGGTACATGTGCAGGTTTGTTATATAGGTGAACTTGTGTCACAGGGCTTTGGTGTACAGATTGTTTCCTCACACAGGTACTAAGCATAGTACCCAATAAGTATTTTTTCTGAACGTGTTCCTCCTCCCACCCTCCACCTTTAAGTAGGCTCCAGTGTCTGCTGTTCCCCTCTTTGTGTCCCTGTGTTTTTATTATTTAGCTTCCACTTATAAATGAAAGCATGTGCCTATTTTTGACTGAGTTGTTTGTTTTTTTACAATTGAGTTGTACAAGCACTCTCTAAATTCTGGTACCAGCTTTTTATCATAAATGTGTTTTGCAGATATTTTCTCCCAGTGTTTTTTCCTGTCCTTCCATTTTCTTAACAGTATCTTTTGAAGTGCAAACGTTTTCAATTTTGATGAGGTCTGTTTTATCAATTTTTTCTTTACGAACCACATTTTTAAAAGAAATCTGTCTGGTCCAAAGTCCTAAAGATTTACTTCTATGTTTACTTCTAAAAGTTTAATTGTTTTAGCTCTTACATTTAAGTCTATGATTTGTTTTGAGTTAATTTTTTGTGCATGGTGTGAGGTGAGGCTTCATGGTCATTTTTCTGTATATACATAATTATATTATAAAATGTTTTTCTATAATGTTAATATGATAATACTTAATATTTCATTTTATAAACATACTGCAAACAGTGGGGTCCTGGTAAATGTTTGACAATCATCTCTCAAAAAAAAAAAAAAAAAAGAAGCTCTGATTTGTAGTACTTGCCAATTTCCCTGGTGTAAATATTCCAACAGTGTTCAATTTAAAACTACTACATGATGTAACATATGGCGATGGGAAGAGGTCACCCCATTGGTTCATATTAATTGCTACAAGCTGGCTCTAGTGCATCACTAAATTAATTTATCCAGTCTCCTGGGTTTTTGTTTTGTTTGCTTCTTGTTTTTCCTCTCTTTTTACCCTCAATATATGCAAAAGATGCAAAAAAGAAACAAAAAGCAGGAAGAAACAGTCTATTTAATTCACTGCTATAAATGAATGCTGGATCTCTAGGGAGTTTCAGTTCTCCCTCCTTATGAACACAGCAGTGGGCAACATCCATGAAGCCTTTCTGTGGTCACATTTGGTAATGTCTATCACATTTACTTTCAGACAGCCCCCAGCCTTGCTTCCTGGTAAGGCTAAAGAAAATCAAGTTTTGACAAATAGAAGTACAAAGCTGCTTGAACTTCTGCAATTTTGCAAAGACACATATGCAAAATTTAAATTGTGGCGGTAACTTCCCCCCTTTTTTTTCTCCCTCTCAAGAACCAAGTATAGAAGTAAGCAAATACTGAGGAGCAAAATAGTTGTCTTGACAGGCAATGGAAGTCAGATGTGAATGGCCACAATGTGTCAGCTTCTTGAATGTGTCTTGTGCATCTTGTGCAAGAGAGTACTTACTGCAAGGAAATCACTGGAGTGTGACACTGTTTCAGATCAATATACCTGATCTTCCTTTTGAGGAAATTCTTGTAGGAAGTGCAAATAAAACTAGGGGGCCACTTTGGAGCAGATGTTTTTTGTTTTTTTTTTGTTTGTTTTTTTTGGAGGCAGAGTCTCACTCTGTCACCCACGCTGGAGTGCAGTGGTGCAATCATGGCTCACTGCAGCCTCGACCTCTAGGGCTCAAGCAATCCTCCCATCTCAGTCTCCTGAGTAGCTGGGACTGCAGGTGTGCACCAACCACCATGCCTGACTCATTTTTGTATTTTTTGCAGAGACAGAGTTTTGCCATGTTGCCTAAGCTGGTCTCAAACTCCTGGGCTTTCAAAATGCCGAGATTATAGGCATGAGCCACTGTGCCTGGCCAATAGATGTTTGTAATAAGTAGTTATTAGATGCCTGTTTGTAACTCTGTGGAACCCACATAGCTTTATCCACATTGTTACAAGGGGGAAGCAGCAGAGGCCTGGGATCTGAGAAAGCAGTGAGCCATGGGGGATGTGGGGGAGAATGGGCACTGAGTTGTGTGGAGACAAGAAGGTTTAGAGCAACTGTCACTACTTGGCAAGACCTTTATTCAATATAATTATAATTACCATTATTTAAACTACCCCTTTCTATTACTGTGAAAAGTGAGGCTCAGAGAGACGTTAAAGTGTGTACACAGGGCCTCCTGGCTTACAAATACCTGTTTTATAAACCCTGTGCTCAGAGTGTGCATTGGGAGTCACCTCATGAAGAGGAGACTCAAGCCCAGTGTCTCACCATGGCCTCCTGCTCTGGCCCCATGTCCCAGTCAATCCACCCACTGCCCCATCCTCCTCGCTCCCCCTTGCTCCCCTGCACATGATAGAAGTCACACCAAACTTTGTGCAGGTCCCAGAGAGAGGCATGCTTCTGGTCTTGATTCACTCCACACCCTCACCCTGGAATGCTCATCCCACTGTGTTCTTCTAAGAAGGACCTGCTCATCTTTTTGCTTTCTCTGTCTCCCTCTCACTCTCTTTCCCCAACATTCCCCCTCTTACTTTCCTTCCTTCTTTCTCTTTCTCTTACCTTTCTTTTCACAAAGAATAGTTTTTTCTTATGTTGTGGTCATTTTAAAAGTTGGATAGGCTGAACTGGTGGCTCACGCCTGTAATCCCAGCACTTTGGGAGAGGCCAAGGCAGGAGGATCCCTTGAGGCCAGGAGTTCAAGACCAGCCTGGACAACAAAGCAAGATCCTGTCTCTATAAAGGATAAAAATAAAGTATTAGCTGGGTGTGGTGGCATGGGCCTGTGGTCCCAGCTACTGAGGAAGTTGAGGTGGGTGGATTGTTTGGGTCCAGGAGTTCGAGACCGCAGTGAACTATGGTCACCACTGCACTCCATCCTGGATGACAGGGTGAGACCCTGCTCTAAAAAATACATGCATTTTTTTTTCAGTTAGATAGCACTGAAAGCATACAGAAGAAAATTAACATCGCTCATTTTGTGATGACGTTATACAATGTCAATCTAAACTGGAGCTACATTTCCCACAACTCACTGTCAGAAGGGTTCCAGGCTAGCACAGGCCAGGGCATCTATATAACTAACTTGAGATTTGCGAGAGAGTGGAACAAGAGCTGTAATGCAACATATATGTTGAATGTGTCAGCAGGCTCCGGGGCCCTGGGTGGCTTGTGTACACTGCAGTCTATCTATGGGTTCACTTGGTGGAGGACAGCACCTGGACCCCCTGGACTCCAGTTCCCATGCTCCCCTCCCGGACTACAAGTCCTGGGCCAGGCGCATGTGAACCTCCATGGTGAATGGAGCAGCTTCCTCTGCAGATTCCTGCTGATGGAATGGATGGATGCTGCAAGAGACAGAAGAGCCTCCCATTTCCCCTCAAGGCAGGTAGTTGTCCGTATGGGATCTGGCCTGTCCTTACAGGTGCCACCTGATCCTTGCTCATATCCTCAGCTGGCATTCCTTCCTGACTGCTGAAGTAGCTGGCCTGAAGAGACTTCCCACTCAGCACTGCAGGCAGAGGTGACAGCCTAGAGGAACTTGCCTGCCCACTCCCACATTGCATATCATCTCACTCCTAAATAAATCCCTCAGCTCAGGGGTTCCCAAACTCTCTCAGTGCATGGTGTCCTTAATTTCTCAGTACTGTTTTCTTAGTGCACCTGGGCCAAAAGAAATACCAAACGGGGCCGGGCGCAGTGGCTCACACCTGTAATCCCAGCACTTTGGGAGGCCGAGGTGGGCCGATCATGAGGTCAAGAGATTGAGACCATCCTGGCCAACATGGTGAAACCCCGTCTCTACTAAAAATACAGAAATTAGCGGTGTGGTGGCACATGCCTGTGGTCCCAGCTATTTGGGAGGCTGAGGCGGAAGAATCCCTTGAACCCAGGAGGCAGAGGTTGCAGTGAGCCGAGATTGCGCCACTGCACTCCAGCCTGGTGACAGAGCAAGACTCCGTTTCAAAAAAGAAAAAGAAAAAGAAATACCAAACAGTTCCATTAATTAGTGGTTAGATCCAAATGACTTAGGTATGTTTGTTCTAACAATGTACAACAAACTGCTGTTTGAAAAGAAAATACAGATACATTGAAAGAAAATAATATTTAATTTTCCTCTTAAATAAGCAGTGCCAATGGGATAGGTGCCCTGTTGGACAAAGCCCAATTTCCCCAACCTTGGAATCCAGTTGGACACCATTGCCCTCATTTTCTGTCCCACATCACTTTATCTCAAAGCAAACATTGACAACCCAGTTTTGTAAAGATATGACAACTGTGAAAGGAATGTACTACAATCTAATGTTTAAAATGTGAACTGCCTCAATTGAGTAGTTCCCAGGTGTCCAAGAAGTGTCAGGTATCAATGTATATCCCTTGAAAATTGGTAAATCACTGTGGGCCCTACAGTTTGAGAACCATGCCCTTGTCTCATGTCGCTTCTGATGCACACAATCCCATGCTGATCTGGGTATACTCCTTTCCTGTCTTTGTGATCTCCACATATATTATAAAATGTGGACCAGAAGAATTCTGTATATCTCTTTTTAAATTTGACAATGTTATGAGTATAGTCTCATGTCAATAAAAATTACTATTATTTTTTTTTGAGACGGAGTCTCTCTCTGCTGCCAGGCTGGAGGCAGTGGCATGATCTCAGCTCACTGCAACCTCTGCCTCTCAGGTTCAAGTGATTCTGCTGCCTCAGCCTCCCAAGTAGCTGGGATCACAGGCCCTAATTTTTGTATTTTTAGTAGAGATGGGGTTTCACCATGTTGGCAAGGATGATCTCGATCTCTTGACCTCGTGATCAGCCCGCTTCAGCCTCCCAGAGTGCTGGGATTATAGGCGTTGAGCCACTGTGCCTGGCCTAAAAATTCTTTTAAAAATTATTTTTTTCTGAATCATATACCAAATTTACCAATATCTAATTTAATCTTCCTCCAGTCATTGAATTTTCCAGCTGTATTTTATTTTGCTATCACCTGTCAATATTACCGAATGAACTTCTTAATCTTGATAACTATTGTTAAACTGCTTTTCAGAAATAATGCACAAATTTACATTCCAATAAAAAATACATGGCAGTGACCATTTTGCCACATCCTTACCTGCATTGGGTATTTTCATTAATAAAATAAAATCTCTTCACCATTTTTAACGGGCAAAAGACATATTTCATTGTAATTGGCATTTTTTTCATTATGAATGTGGTTAGCATTTTTATATTAATGGCTATTGGATTTATTCCTGTTTAAATCTTTGTTCATTTAAACAAATAATTGGCCTGTAATCCCAGCACTTTGGGAGGCTGAGGCAGGTGAATTACCTGAGGTCAGGAGTTCAAGACCAGCCTGGCCAACATGGTAAAACCTCATCTCTACTAAAAATAGAAAAATTAGCCAGGCATGGTGGCTTGCACCTATAATCCCAGCTACTCAGGGGGCTGAGACATGAGAATTGCTTGAACCCGGGCAGCGGAGGCTTCAGTGAGCTGAGATTGCACCACTGCACTCCAACCTGGGCGACAGAGTGAGACTTTATCAATAAATAAATAAATAAATAAATAAATAAATGGAGTATAGTATTAGTTTCTTATTGATTTGTAAGATTGCCTTATATGTTAGGAGAGTTGATACTTTGGCATCTTCTTCTTAATCTTTAGTTTATTACACTTTAAAGTTTTTTTGGTACAGCATCTTTATAGTTCAGGCTTTACAATGTATGTCAGCATACAAGCAAAAGTCTTCCCCATGAGAATACTTTTCTTTTTTGAAACTTGCTTAGAATGTCTCATCTCATTATTCTACAAATGAATTTCAGATTTGCTAAATTAAGAGCCAAGACAAAACGCTTTTGTTCAACACTTTCGAACAAAAGCTATAACCAACCTTTGTTGGTCAAGGGGAGACTCTTGAAAGCGGGGTGAAGTTAGACACAGCAGATATTCTCTAGCAGAGAGAGCAGAAACTCAAAGAAATTCACTGATGTGTGTCCAGGGCCAAACAGTGAGTCCTTGACAGTCTAGAGAACTCAGTGACCTTATTCCAGCAACTCCTCAGGTGGCTCCTGCCCACCATGGCACAGGGAAAGCTTCAGTGCCTGGTGGGGTGGTAGGTCCTTCTTGAAGTGGCCTTCATACCGCTGATGTCTGACTCAAGGGGCTTGTACCAAATGAAGGGATGAGTGAATGAGTGGGTGGATGAGTGACATTTGAATGGACAAACAAACAAATAAATGGACAAATAAAATTTACGAGAAAATTCTCCTTTTCTCCTTCCAATGTTTGGCTCCCAGAACTCTGTTTCCTCTTGTTCTTTTAGGGGAACATACTTAGAGGTTTCTATAATTTAGTTGTGTCCAAAAGGTCTGCTGGCAGCTCGAGAACATCACAGGTCCTGGCTTGCAGGGTCCCTGTGCCTTAAGTCATCTCAAAGCCTTGGCACAGGGCAAGCAAGCCCACTCACTCATGGGAGTGTGGGCACTGAGATGCTCCAGGTGGGTGGAGCAGGGCTAAAGCTGGAGGGAAACTCTAGGTAAGGAAGCAAAAATGGGCAAGGCCTCCAGTTATGGAGTCATAGTAGGGGGTCGGGAGCATCCTGGATAGCACCCTGCTTGCTTCTAGGAGTTGCAGCACCCAGGTGTGGGGTCAGAACAGGAGTCTGAGGCTCTTATTAGTCACAACCCCTGTTCCTTTCATGCCACCCAAGTTTCAGTCTTCTCACTCTTCCCCAGCTCCTACCACAGAAAGTGAGAATGGAAAATGAAAGGACCAGAAATAAATATTGGGCAACTTCAGAGCAGGATAATCCTGTCAAGCCCAGCTCCTCACACAGCATTGAGATTTTCTTGTACTGAACCAGGTCTGTACAAAGCAACAGTTGTGGACTTAAAAATCAATTTTCTTTTTTCAAAATTTTCCCAAAGAATTTCATGGTAAAAGATGTTACTTATCAATGGGGTTAATATATCCTTTTAAGTAGCTAATTAAGGGGAGAAATGAGTGTGAAGGAAGGGAAATGTAAAATCAGCTGACACCAGGATTTCTTATTGACTTGATGCTGAGTCTTTCCACCCTGGGAAAATCAAAATGTATTCCTTCTGGTTGGTGTTTCTCAAACTTTAGTTATTAGAATTACCTTTTTGATTTTTGCTGTACTTTCACATATTGCACTGTTACTTAAACATACTTAAATACATTTATTTTAATGATAATAGCAATTACTGATATGGTACTATGTGCTAGGCACTCTTCTAAGCACTTTATATACGTTAAGACATTTCATCCTCATGATAGCCCCATTAGGTGAGATGCTACTATTACCTCCATTCAATGACAGAGATAATGAATCTCTGAGAAGCTGAGTAACTTGCCATAGTCACACGCCAGATTTAAGACCTAAATAAGAAGTAAAATACTATTATGGTAATAGAAGAAGATACAGGACAAAATAGAAAAACAATAGTACTTCAGGGTGAGAAAGGAGCCTTTAAGCTACACTGAGATAGTATAAGCCAAAAGAAAAAATTTAATGAATTTAAATTTAAATTTTATTACATCAAAATTAAATATTTCTACTTAATGAAGGATACCACAAAGTAATGTACATATAAGACAATGATAAAAGTTATTTGCAATATCTTAAAGCAATAAAAAATTAAAATCTGGAGTATGTAAAGAACTCTTTCGAATCAACAAGAAATAGCAGCAAACTCAATTAAAAATGGTCAAAGACATGAACAGGTAATTTATAGGAGAAACTCAAAAGCTTATATAAACATATAAAAAGATGTTCAAACCCATCAGTAATCAGAGAAATGCAAAATGAAGAACTATGCGAGTCACTTTACTTGTTCAACTAGCAAAGATTAGAGAGCAGCATAATGCCAAGTGTTGGTAAAGATGTGGGGCGAGGAACCTTTATGGACAGTTAGTGGCTACATAGATTGAACTCATTTACATCTCCCTGTGAGCTAGCATTTCCAGTACAGGTCTGTACAAGAATGTTGCAATTTTATTTTCCAGAGTGGAGAGCTGGAAGTAATCTTGGTTCCCATGCCTAGGAGAGTAGATAAGTAGAACATGGAAGATACACTCTGTGGAGTACTGTGAAGTAGGTAAAATAAATGCATTGAATATTCTAAATAGCAACATAGATGATCTTGCAAGCCAAGAACTATGTTAAAAAAGTAAGAAACATATATCATTTACCTAAATTAAAAGTACTGCATACAAAACAATGCATATATTTTCAGACACATTAAGAAGAAAATGACACACATTAAAAAACCTTAGAATAGGACTTCTGCTTTTGGTCATGATGGAGTAACTGGTGCTAAATTTGCCTTTCCATTGTAAGCAACTATAAAACTGGACAAAGTGTGAGTCAACTATTTTCAGGCATTGGGCAACAGGAAGTAGACGACCCTTATCCTTGAGAAAAGGAACACTTTTTTTTTTCCTGTGGTCGTGCAGGGAGTTGGAGCCCACTGTGCTGAGAAGGCAAAGATTAGACCTGGGCTGCTGAAGCAGCTACAATTTTCAGGGCAGGGGACTGGAGAGAAGGCGGCTCCACAGCGAAGAGGCTCAGAAATCCCCACAGGGATATTCTGTTGGATCCTTGGCTGAAGGAAGGATTGCGCTAGAGGAAAGTGACCCTCTTGAGGCATAAGAGCATGGCTGCTGAGGAGCTGAGTAGAACAAGGGGATACCAGGATTTGATCAATGCTGAGAGATGATCAAGTTCTGGCCCAGTCAGAGTGGACAGACTTCTCTGTCACATCCTATGAGCAAAGGTTATGCCCTACAGCAGTGGTTTTCTAACATTAGCATGTACCAGAGTCATCTGAAACACTTGTTAAAATACGAATTGCTGGGTATCATCCCTGAAATTTCTGATTCAGTAGCTCTGAAGTAGGGCCTGAAATTTTGTACTTTTAATAAGTTCCTAGATGATGCTGTTGCTTTTGAAGACCACTGCCCTAGAGTAAAGGCAAGCCTTAAAACTAAAGCCAAATCTAAAATAGACGCATCCTAACAAAACATAAAACTAAGTCTGATAGGAACAAAAGGAAACACCAATGATTTGACAAGCTTGACAGAATGAATGACACCCAACACTTTTTAAGGGAAATAATAGTCCAGACTCCATACAACATATTATCCATAATGCTTGGCATGCAATAAAAAAGTAATCAATGTGAAAAGGCAGGAAATTTTAGCCATAATTTTAAAAAAAGTCCAGAGAAACAGACCCCAAGATGACTGGAAAGTTATAATTAGCAATTAGGGACTTTAAATCAACTATTATGATCAAGGACTTAAAAAATTAAATTGTCATAATGAATAAACAGATGTGGAATTTCAGTAGAAAAATGAAAACTATATAAAAGAACCAAATGGAAATTCTAGAACTGTTAATTACAGTATCTGAAATAAATTGGAAGGTCTTAACAGCATAGTAGAGACAATCGAAGAAAGGTCAAGAAATGAATATAAATTACTGTAGAAATGAGTTTTAAAAGGAGATTTGAAACAATATTAAGCAGTCTAATAAAGGTATGGTACCCTTATCCATGGGTGATACGTTCTGAAACTCTCAGTGGATGCCTGAAACTGCTAATAGTACCAAATCCTAGCCAAGGAACACCAAGGTGACTTTTCACTTAATGAAGCACTTTCAGGTTTCTCTTTGACATAGCCAGATTGCCAGCATCACTACTCTTAGGGCCATTACTAAGTTAAAAAAGGGCTACTTGAACACAAGTACTGCAGTCCCGTAAGTGTCAGCCTGATAACTGAGACAGCTAAATGACTAAGGGGCGGGTAGCAAAAAAAGTGTAGGTATGTGGGACAAAGGGATGATTTATGTGCAGACAGGATGGAGCAATACAGTGTAAGATTTCATCATGCTACTCAGAATAATGCATAGTTTAAAATAGGAATTCCTTATTTCTGGAATTTTCAATTTAATATTTCATACCATGGTTGACTGAAGCTGCAGAAAGCAAAACTGCAGTTAAGGGGGCCCAGTGTATAACTGGTATAAATGAAGGTGAAGAGAAAGAGAGAATTGAGCAGGGGAAGAATGTATTTGAAGAAATCATGGCCCAAATTTCTCAAATTGGGGGAAAATCAACCTAAAATTCAATGTTTCATAAAGACCAAGCATAATAAACACAAATAAAGCCAAAAATGCTAAAAATGAAGGATAGGGACAACACTAAAGGCAGCCAGAGGAAAAAAATAACACATTTCATAGGAGGTAACAATGATACAAGTAATTGTTAACTTTTTATCAGAGACAATGATGTACAGATGATAGTAGAATGATATATTTAAAGGCATGAGAAAAAATACTGCCAATGCAGAATGCTCTACCTGGCAAAAATATCTTTCAAAAACGAAGGTAAAATAAAGACGTTTTCAAATAAGTGAAAACTACCAGATTCTTTGCCAACAGGCCCATGCTCAAGATATACTGAAAGAAGTTATTCAGGCTAAGGCAAATTGACACCAGATAGAAACTTGGATAAATATAAAAGATTATATTTTTGTCTCTATGTCTTTTTAAAAACAATTTTGTTTAAAATAAAAATAATAACATTTAATTATGGGGTTTTCTATATATGTAAATGTAAAATACATGATAACAATACAGAGAATGAGAGGAGGTTCTTACATTTTTAATGAAGTGGCATGATGTTAATGCTAAATAGTCTGTGATCCATTAAGGATGCATGCTGAAATCTCTAGAGCAAATCACTAAAACGATAATATAAAGAGGTATAGCTTAAAAAGTCAATAGAGGAACTGAAATGGAGTATTAAACTTTTTTTCAAATAAAAGAAAAGAGAGAAAACAAAATACAAATAGGGCAAATAGAAAACGAAGTGCACTGTAGTAGACTTAAATTCAGTAATATCCATCATTACATAAAATGCTGATAGACTAATTTCAGTGAAAGGGGTTGTCAGACCGGATGAGAAAGAAGATTGAGCTCCATGCTTTCTATGAGAGATTCCCTTTAAATTTAAAAACAAAAGCAACCTATATTTTAAAATAAAATACTGAAAAAGATATATAGTCGTGTTCCGCATAATGATGTTTCAGTCAATGATGGATTGATTATGACAAGGTTGTCCCATGTGATGATAATGGAGCTGAAAACTTGCTGTTGCCTGGTGACATCATAGCTGTTGAAACATCGTAGCACAACTCATTACTCCAGTGTTTGTGGTGATGCTGGTGTAAACAAACGGACTGCACTCCAGCCATATAAAAGTAGAGCTAGAGCACATCCAATTATAAACAGTACATAATACTTGATAATGATAATAAATGACTGTGTTACTGATTTATGTATTTGGGATAGTTTACTTTTCATTGTTATTTTAAGGTGCACTTCTTCTACTTATAAAAAGAAAGTTAACTGTAATACAGCCTCAGGCAGGTCCTTTAGGAGGAATTACAGAAGAAGACATGGTTATCACAAGAGATGCCAGCTCCATGCCTATGATTTTCCCTGAAGACCTTCCAGTGGGAAAAGAAGTGATAATGATGATCTTGGTCCTGTGTAGGCCTAGGCTAATGTGTGTGTTTGTGTCTTGGTTTTTGACAAAGTTTAAAAAGTAAAAATGTCGAAAAAATTTTAAAATAGAAAAAATCTTGTAGAATAAGAATATAAAGAAAGAAGACATTTTTGTACAGCTGAACAATGCGTGTTTTAAGCTGTTATTACGAAAGAGTCAAAAAATTTAAAATTAAAAAGTTTATAAGTAAAGTTGCAGTAAGCTAAGGTTAATTTATCATTGGAGAAATCTTTAAAAAAAAATACATTTAGTGTAGCCTAAGTATACAGTTTATAAAGTTTACGGTAATGTACAGTAATGTCCTAGGCCTTCACATTCACTCACCACTCACTCATTAACTCACCCAGAGCAGCTTTCAGTCCTGCAAGCTCCATTCATGATAAGTATCCTATGCAGGGGCACCTTTTAAAAATCTTTTATACTGTATCTTTGATGTATTGCTTTTATGTTTAGGCACACAAATACCTACCATGGTGTTACAATTGGCTACAGTATTCAGTTCAGTAACATGCTGTACAAGGTCGTAGCATAGGAGCAATAGGCTATGCCATGTAGCCTCGGTGTGTAGTAGGGTGTATGCCATGTAGGTCTGTTAAGTGCACTCTATAATGTTGACACAATGACAGAATCACCTAAGAATGCATTTCCCAGAATATATCCCCATCATTAGAGGACGAGTGACTGTACCATGCTAAGGATATGCATAAAAAAGTTAGAATGGTAGTAATATCTAAACTTCTAAACAAGAACTATTACCAGGGATAAAGGGATATATTTCTAAATGACAAAGGAGACAATGAGAAAGAGTTGTCTTATATGGCTTTCATATAATAGAGCTAGGACATATATGAAGCAAAAACGGACAGAAATAAAAGAAGATGCAGACAAATCCACAATCATAATTAAATATTTTAACAAGACAACTTATTGTTCTGTCTAGTTAGCTGATAGAACAATGAGGCAAAAAATTAGTGTTGAGGAGAAGATATGAGCAACACTGTTGGCCAGCTTGACCCAGTTGACATTTATTAAACATATTAAACATTATAATGCATGACACATAGTTTTTTCAAGTGCTCATGAAACATTAACCAACCTAGACTATAGAAACACAGAACATTTACTAATATAGCTCATTCTCTGAGCTATAAAAGGAACTTCAATACAATTAGGATTATTCAAATCATGTAAGTCACAGCAGAATTACATTAGAAATTAATAATAAATATATCTGAAAAATCCACAAATCTTTGAAAGGTGACAAATCTTTAAATAACTCATAGGCAAATAAATAAAAAGGATATTTAAAATTATTTTTAACTGAATGGGATAAAAAGATAACGTGAAAATTTGTTAAGTGCAGCAAAAGCAGTCTTTAGAGGAAAATTTAAAGCTCTAGATGCTGCTCTTGAAAAAGGAGAAAAGTTTAAATCAATTATCATAGCTGCTTCTACTTAAATAAACTAGACAAAAACAAAACAAAATCCAATGAACCCAAAGTAAGCAGAAGAAAAGAGATAAGAAAGACCAGAAAAGAAATCAAAGAAACAAAAGCTGTTTCTTTGAAAAGGTCAACAAAATACTTAAATTGTGCCTATGATGTTGGGGTAGGGAGCAGATCCAGGATATATGGAATTTTTTTAAAAGGAAGAAATGAAAAATTTAAGAAGGTAAACGGTCTCATCCTCTCCCTGGTGCTAAGACTGCATACAGCAGTTCACATGCTGGAGCCTGAGCAAAAAGGCTGAAGGGGAACTCAGCTGATGTACAGAGACTCTCACCACTGGCAGCAGGAAAGCATTAGGCTGGCCTATTCAGAAAAACTGTGACTATCCACTAAAGGATTATGTAGAAAGGAATACACTGACAGCAATGAGAGCCAGATTTCTTGTTGTAAGGGAAGCCAGTTTCAACTATGAAGAGGGAGAAGAGCGAAAGAACAATGCCATGTAAGATTGTCATTGGAGGTACTGGTGTGAATGCATGGCTTTACATGCTATAGATTAGATAGATACACTTGTGTATGTATTTGTGCCTGTGTTACTGTATTTATACATACACGGATATTTTTCCTAGCTCTGTCCATGAAGAAGGCCCCAAAACAATAGTGCTCCACTAACAATGAGGACATGTAGCTCTCAAATCTTGGTTTCTAAATATTAGTTTCCACTACAAAAAGCCAGACTGCTTGGAGATGTGTCTTTCTGTGGCGGGGGCAGGGAAAATACAAGACAGATCTGGGACCTCTTTGCCAAAGAAGGTGGGATTGCTAAAAGTACAGTGGAGATGGAACAGAAGGACATAGGATCCAGCTCCCGTTAGATAAATCTGAAGCAATTTGTGCATAAAAATAAAGACAACATTAAATTATATTCCTTTGAATAAAAAAGAACCCCATGAGATCCTGCTGATACATATAATAAATAAGTAAGAGGAGGAGAAGAAAAGCTTTCACTTTTCAGAAGGAAGTGAACTAATAATTGCCACTTATTAAGTAATAAGTACAAAATGCTTTACAGTCACGAAAACTGGTAGACAACTTCTTAAGCAAGTGATAAAGTTTAACATCACCAGTGGCAGGGAAGGTTGGCATCAGGTATGTTCTGATATTATGCACTGGGAACAGAGCATCCATTCTGTGTGATTCCTGCCCTAGTTTCATAACCTGAATCTAAGG
Organism: Cacajao melanocephalus; assembly: GCA_963573385.1. NCBI lineage: Eukaryota > Metazoa > Chordata > Mammalia > Primates > Pitheciidae > Cacajao > Cacajao melanocephalus. The sequence continues at coordinate 27,118 of CAUYLG010051230.1, read as the reverse complement.
AAACACCAGTAAGCCAAATAGAGGAATCCTTGTCTTTCAGGTAACTGTAGTGTTGGTCTTAAGTGCTGAAGTCATAAAAGACAAGAAAAGCCTGAGGAACTGCTCTTGAAGGAGACTGGAGGGGCAGACAACTAATTTTGCCCACTTTGCCAATAATGTCCTCTATAACCCAGGGTCCAGAATTTCCTTGAGTGACCAAGGAAAGGTGATGGCAGAATTCTGGACCCAGGGATTACAGAGAACATTATTGGCAAAGTGGGCAAAATTGGAAACAGGGCTACAGATAACATGGTGATATTGTGTCCATATCAGTTTCCTGTTTTGGTTACGCGGGAGAATATTCTTGCTAGTAAAAACATTCTGAGGGTAATGATGATAATGAGGCATCGTATTTGTAACTTGCTCTCAAATGATTGTGGAGAAAAAATAGCGTTTTATATCTACTTTTCTATATCTAGCATCTAGATCAATCTTATCTATCTATCTATCATCTATCTATCAATCATCTAGAGAAGGATGAATTTAAGACAAACGTGGTAAAATGCTGACAACTGGTGAGTCTGGATAGAGGAGAATAGAGTTCTTTGTGCTCTTCCAGCAGCCCTTCTGTAAGGATGAAATCGAGAAAACAACGGGGACAGCAATAGCGCTGCCTCGTCTGGGACCGTGCTCCATTAGCACAGGGAGAAGCGGGGGAGGCAGTCAGGAGGAGCTGGAATGGCTTGAGTGACCAAGGAAAGGTGCTGGCAGATGTCTTCTTGGGTAATGTTGGAGGAATACTGCCCGATTTCCCTAACTTTATTTAATCCTCAGAACAGCACTATGAGGTAGATACTAGGCTCCTCTTCACTTTATAGACTAGGATTTGGAGCTCAGCGATTGCGCTTCACTCAGCCAGCATTTACTTAGTGCTTACTATGTATCAAACGTTACTGAGGTTACATGCACACAAAATATTAAGTGTGATTGCCTGTGTATGTGTGTGCATTTAGAAAATAGTGCTAGAAGGAAACCTACTAAAACGGTAGTATAATAAGGGGGGCTATATTGAGAAGCAGAAATTGCAGGTGCTTTCATTTTCTTCTGTGTGTGTGTGTGTGTGTGTGTGTGTGTGTGTGTGTGTGTTTAAAGCTGTTTCTAGTTTTCTACAGCTAGAAATTCCCTTTGTAATAAGGGGAAAAACAAGTATTACTTTAAAATGGAATTGGAGGATCTCGTGAAATAATCCGCATTATGATTTTACTGTGGACCAAATACTGTTTCTGATGCAGTTTTATTTTACTAAAGCAGTAGACAAATAATTTAGTTAAGCCTCCTTTCCACACACTGAGAGAGCTTGTTTACAGCTGGAGAGTTGACATCCACCTGGACTCCTAAGGCTTATATTTATCTATATTTTCTGCATGAGGGTGTAAGCCCAGGTGGCATGACCTCCTCTACCTCAGACAAAAGTTTTTGAGACCATCATGACAGCAGCTTCTTTGTATAAAGACCACATGTGAACACAGTTCCCACTGAAGCGGGCGGGTGGCTTGGTAAGGGTGCAGCTCTAGTGTCCACAAAAGGAGAGAGGTCAGCCCAGGGGTGTCACTGTGTGGTAAGATGGGACACCTGTTAGCTTAGGGTGCCTGACTGATGATTCCTTCTCTCTTTTACTGCCTTGGCACCCTGAGCTCTGCAGTACCCCCTCCACCCCCTGCCATCTTCCCTGGGTCCTGTTGGCATCCTGTGTCTGGTATCCTGAGCTGAGCACCGTGTAAGAACAGATATTCCTCATGCATCAGTGTCTCTCATGGCTCAAGAGCTTGCTTTGAATGGAGCCCACCATCACCACTTCTGGGCTGAATTGATTTGTGCAAGCAATAGTGAGGAAATGGGTGGAATAAATTAGGGTGCATCCCTGCCATTGACTTCAGTGCAGGCACCAAAAACAATGCTGTGAAATGTTTTGTTGACCTGGGAAAGTGATCACAACATGCTGCTGATTAAAACCAGCAACAGAACACTGAGTACAATTGAAGTCCATCATTGTTATTATCATAAATATGCACAGAACAAAAAACAAACTAAAAGAAAATACACCCAGAAGTGCACAGTAGGCACATTTTTTCTTTGGGTAGTGGAAGTGTAGATAATTTCAGTGTTTGGGGTTTTTTTCTTTTTTTTTTTTTTTAAGCTGTCTTAGAAATAAGTTTTGTTATTAGGAAATTGATTTTTTTTATTGTACTTTAAGTTCAGGGGTACATGTGCAGATCTTGCAGGATTGTTGCATAGGTACACACATGCTATGGTGGTTTGCTGTCTCCAACCCCCCGTCACTTACATCAGCTATTTCTCCCAGTGTTATCCCTCCCCAACCTCCCCACCCCCCTCACTGTCCCTCCCCTAGCCTCCCACCCCCCAACATACCCCAATGTGTGATGTTCCCTTCCCTGTATCCATATGTTCTCATTGTTCATCATCCACCTATGAGTGAGAACATGCGGTGTTTGGTTTTCTGTTCTTGTGTCAGTTTGCTGAGAATGATGGTTTAGGAAATTGATTTTTAAAGAAATATACATCTGAGGGCAAAGGAAACAAAGGCATGATAAATGGGGGGTCCTTGGTTAGAGATGACGCATCGAGAACATTTTGGATAAATAAGCTACTGTGAGTTAAGGGCTCTCTTGGCCTCCTACATCTACATAGAATCTCACTCCACCCTTCTAGCAGACACTTTCCTCCCAACCCCCTATCAGCTACAAATACTGTCAGCTTACACAGCAGGCCAATTTTTTTGCTGACAAGTCCAAGGTAGCAGTCAGAACCCTGACCCGTAAAACCAGAAAGCTTAGATGAAGAACAAAAAGAAGGGAAAACAACCGTGCTTCCTTTTGCCTGTTATTAATCTCTGCAATAAAGCCATTAGAGTCTACCAACATATCACCCAACTTAAAGGGAAGGGAGATTGTGAAAAATAGAAAGAAAGGAAGGAAGAATGGAAATGAGGAGTCCCTCTCCTTTATGGCTATTTTAAGAAGTACGACATGTTATTCATATGGCCTGTGCTTAGCCCACTGCCTGAATTGTTTGATTTTAGTGAATATAAAAATTCTTCCTAAGGGCTTTCTTAGTTCCACTGCCAATAGTAGTTTCCCATTTCTATTTCTCATTGGGTCTCAATTCTTCCATCATGAGTTCTATGTTCCCTAGGATTCCAAGAGCCCAAACCCTGTGGTGGGAGTGGAGAGGAGGGAGGCAGATGCTGGCTACTGATTGGCTTTGGGACTCAGAGTAGAGTCACTGTGGGAATCACTGTTTCCAAGTTCTTTGGCAGTGGGCGGGTGGGGGAGGTGATGGAAGAACAGATTGCTCATGCATCAGTGTTTCCCATGGCTCAAGAGCTCGATTTGAATGGAGCCCACAGTCACCGCTGCTGGGTTTAATTGGTTTGTGCAAGCAATAGTGGGGAAATGGGTGACTTCGTTGACAAATGTTAATGGTCACAAATCTGAAATCTTGCTTGGGCCCAAGCCTTCTCTGGTAAGCTTAGTCCCAATCTCTGGAATATTTGGTTTTGCTCATTTGTCTCCTTTGTGCCAGGGAAGAAATTCATGGAAAAGACTGAAGCCCCAGAAGTGGTTTAGTCTAGGCTACCAGTGCACTCCCTCTCTACCCCAAGTGGCTGTGACTTCGTGCTGTGCCAAGTGTCAGAACCTGGCTGGGAGAGCCAGGCTGCTGGCCTCGTGTGCCTGGCAGGTCATCCCTGCTGGTTCTGGGTTGGCCTCCTGTGGTCTGAGTCAGAACCCAGCAGAGACTTCATGCTCCCCTGTGGAGGGAGACGTGGAGCTGACCCTCTCCAGCCTGTCCACGGAGAGGAAGGGGAGCCATTTAACTAGGTGCACGGCCACACGCCTGTGGAACAACTGCCGCAGGTGCTTCCGGAACCTCTCACCAACGAAGGCGTAGATCACCGGGTTGACACAGCAGTGCGTGTAGGCGATCATCTCCGTCACTTGAATAGCAAGGTCCAGCTGTCTGCTCTGCTCACACTCATAGGTGAACAGGAAGTCTTGGAAAACAGAAATAAGCGTAGTCAAATTGTAGGGGGTCCAAAAGAGAAAGAAGATGATCATGATGACAAAAATCAGACGGACAGCTTTGGATTTCTTCTCATTTGGTCGTCTGAGCAGAATCTTTATGATCCCTGTGTAGCAGATGATCATGACCAACAAAGGCAACACCAGCCCCAAGAGGTTCAGTTTCAGAGCCTGAAACAGTTTCCACTCTCGTAGGCTTTCGTGAGGGAAATGAAGGCTGCAGGTGTGATGAGTGATCTCCAACTGGGTCTTGGCAAAGTACAAGCCTGGCAGGGAAGCCAAGATGGCCAGGGCCCAAATGATGATGCTGGTGATGACACCGAAAGTGACAGTCCGTGCCCGCAAGGCAAACACGGCGTGGACGATGGCCAGGTACCTGTCGATCGTCAGCAGAATGATGAAAAAGATCTCGCTGTACAAGCCTGTGTAATAAAACCCAGAGAGGACCTTACACATGGCATCACCAAAAACCCAGTCAGTCTTCAACTGGTAGCTGATCCAGAAGGGCAGCGTGAACAGGAAGAGCAGGTCAGAAATGGCCAGGTTCAAGAGGTAGATGCTGGTCATGTTTTTGAGCCTCTTGTATTGCACGAGGACCACGACCACCAGGATGTTGCCGACCAGGCCAATGACAAATACCAAGGAGTACAGCGGGGGCAGCAGCTTGGCCCCAAAGGCCCTCTCGTTCGCCTTCTGGCACGGAGTTGAATCCGAATAGTCGAACTCTGTGAACATGTCATAGTCCTCTGTGGTGGCTGAAGTCTCCATCCCGACTTCTCCTACAGGTTTGAAAAAAAAGAGTTTGTCTTTACTCTGCTATTAAAGGCAGTGAGCTCTGGACAGTCAAGACAAGGCAGTGCTAACATTTCTCTACCACTTGATAAATGTTTATTGAGTCCTTCTGTGTGCCATGCCATGGGGACAAAATGAACTGCTAGAGAGACCGAGGTCCTCTCTGCCTTCTAGGAATCTATAGTCTAAAAGGGAGTGGGAGCAATAAACAAATGAGTGCACAAATAATTAATTCAATCATTTTGGCAAAGAGTTTTGTCAGGGATAAATTCAGTGGGTGGAAATCCAGAGGGAGACCAGAGACCTTACCACACTGTTCATAACCAACACTTCCAAGCACCCCCTTGGGCCAGGCACTGGACTTAGTGTGAAGAGCCCTGGAGGGGTCCCATTATTGTTCTCGTTTAAGAGGTGATGAAACAGAGGTTCACAGTGCTTAGGAAATGTGTTCAAGGACACACCTCTTATGAGAACAGAGCTGGAGCTCAAGCCCAGATGCATAGCCCTGACACCACTAAGCTTTCCTGCCGCTGTCACTAAGCAGTGGCCTTGCACTGTGGAGCCCACAGGAGGACTCTGAGAAGGAAAACAGTCCTGGCTCAGAGTCCTGGCTCAGAGTCCAAACCTCCAGAGCTTCATGACTTTTGGTCTGAAATGATTCTCAGCCAAGAGTGACCTAGTACCCTTGGGACATTTGGAAATGTGTGGGCATTTGTTGTTGTTGTCACCAAAACTGGGGGATGCTAGGCAGAGCCAAGGATGTCCTACAGTGCAGAGGTCATTCCACCCCAAATACCAGTGGTGTTGCCATAGCGAAATCCTAGTATGTCAATGCCATTATTTTGGAGATGAGGACACTGAGGGCACCAGAGTGGGTTGAACCTGACCCACATTGCACAGCCCTTAGGTAGCACAGGTAGATCCAAGGTCACTCTTTAGATCTCCTGAAAGGGTTCAGAGGAAAGTGCAGGCAGGGAGGAGGGAGGTGGGCTGGTCAGAGAAAGGGAAAACTGGGTATCAGGGGAGGAAGAGCTCCAAATGGCCTAGAGCTATGAGGTGATGTTACACAGTGACTGGCTGAATTCTGCTGAGATAAGCTCTTAGATAATTTTACCCAGGGGTGCCTTAAAGCAAACAAAAATGAAACATAAAAGAATCACTCTATAGGTTGCCTTTGTAGGACTTCTCCCAGTCCCTGCTTTTTTGGCACACCTTTTGAATCCTTTCCAACTGCTTATTAAAGATGCCTCCCCAAATGGAGTATGGGCTTAGGTGTAACCTACCAGTTTTATGACCTTGGATAAATTAATCTACCCCTCTGAGCTTCATTCCTTATCTGTAATGTGGGAAAGTAACTCTTATCTTGCAGATACTGTGAGGTAATATGTGAGAAAAGTGCCCTCCCCTACCACATGGGCAAGGGCCAGGCCCCTTATTGAGGGTCTGGCAAGGGCCAGGCCAGGGCATTTTTCTTAGGAAACTTCCCTGAGAGACCTCCTTTCCTGCAGGAGCCCTTCCCTGAGGCCTGTCACCACCAGTGTGTCCCAGGCACCAATGTCCAGGATGTCCCTGGCTGGCTGGTATACCCTGTCCGCCTATCCCTCCTGCCAAATCTCTTTGTAGTTAATCTAGAAAGTGATTTTTCTTTATAATGGTGGACAATGGTGGTCCCTTCCATGTGAATGACGTTTGAAATTGTCAATATATTGACACCACTCTAAACTGATTTGACCCAAATACCAATCAGTAAAGTAGGTGGCACTTACTTTATAATTTCTACCTTAAACCTGGGTCTCTGGTGTTCTTCCTCCTACTTTCCTTGAGGAATGTTTTCTGCTTACACAATTCACGTTTTTGCAATAGCCATTGTAAAGGAAATTAAGGTGCATGGAGGATATAGGGCACCCTGGCTGGAAGGGGTGATACTCTATTAGGGTGGGAAGTGAGGAGCCTTAATTTTTCATCAAATCCATCCCCTGGCCCACTCCTTCATCTCTGGAGAGACCCAATCAGCCCTCTGTCTGGAGAGAGTGAGGCTATCAGTCACTGACAAAGCTGTGCTGGCAGTTTCTGATTTCTGCGGCCATAGCCATTGCTGACGAGGGCAGACAGCTCAGTCTGGTAGTCAGCACATTCGGGTGGGCTGGCAGGTTAGCAGTGGAAGTAAGCAAACAGCTTGGAAAGCACAAAGAGCAGCTAGTGTGAGGCTGACCCCATGAGCCTAGTTTCTGGGAAGGTTTGGCAAAGACAAGTTAGGTCAACATTGTCAGGTGCCATTTTAAACTGAGTCACCTCCATAACTGCCTCCCCTCCACCTCCAACTCCATTTGTTATTTCCCCAACTTGTTAAGCACCAGGCAACCACTCCAAGGCATGCTGTTCCTAAAGGGAGTGATCTGGGATGGGGCCGGAGAAGATAAACCAAAGGACCATGCTGCCGTCTAATCGGCCAGCCCTGCTGTATTCTACTGCAGAAGTCTGTCTCAAGGCCACTGCACAGTGGTCAGCTATAGTCCTGGATCCTGGACCCCCCGCTGCCAGTGTCCTCCAGCCTGGGAATTGGTGAAGTCACTGAGCAGAGATAGAGCAGTCTGTAATGGTGAAAGACACCCAGACCTGTGGTGTGCTGGCTGGCTTACACACTGGCTCAAAAATGCCAATTACATGCATCTTTTCCCAACTCCACATTCAGCATGTTGGTAGCTTGAAACTGACCACAGTTGGGAGCATTTATACCATGAAAATCAACAAATGTTACAAAGCAGGGATCTTTTCTTCAGGAGAGTCAGTTGTTGAACATTTACCAGCACATCACTTCCTAGGCCCCACATTCTGAACAGTCCAGAGCTGTTCCACTGCTCAATGCAGAAACTAAAGGATCAGAGAGTGGCACATAGCCTGGTGGCAGGCTTTGCAAACCTCTGGGAGTTTCCACCTCTTCTTTGAAATCTGGGACCCACTAAGATCACCTATGAAGTAGATACCTATAAGGAGCCACCATGCCCCTCTATATCTTCAGAACAAAATCCTGACCCATGTCTTGTTATTAGAGCAGAACAGGCGCCCCCCGAGACCATCTGGCCAGCTCCTTGCCTTCGGGTGAGTGAAAACCTACCTCCTCCAAAGACAGCAGTGCTGATTTTGAGGATCCTTGGTTCTAGTCTTTTTAAGAGATAGGTTCAGTATCAAATCATTCCTCCATTGCAGAGAATTTTCTAACTAATATTTCCCTCTTGCTATAATTTATTTATACACCATGCTTGAGTTTCCTTTACATGGGGGAATTTGGCAAGTAATTTCTTATTGAATAGGTTTCTACAGAAAACACCTTCTGTCCCTTAGTACTGGCTGACTTTCTTAATCAGTAACCAACAGCCAATCTTTCAAGAAAGCTTCTTTTTAGCAAAAGAGCCTATTTCACATCTGAGCACCCAACCTTATAAATCCACCATTCTCAGTATTGCTACAGTATTAATTGCCTTGGAGTTGCATCCATGGGCTATTTAGGACATTTGCCCCGCCCTCAAAGAATTCTTCACTTTCGAGGCGCGCCTAGCTGCATGCATGTCTTTGATCAAGACTGCCCTCCACGGTAACAGATGAGAGAGAAAAAACAAGTGCCACTTACTCTGGTTCCCAGGGACTTTGTCCGTGAAGTCTGTTTCTGGGGCTTTCTGAGTTTTTATGAAGTCAAGGTTCAATGTCCTGACTGAGTAGGAAGTACTCAGCTTCCTGCGTGGTGATGGAGAATTGACTCCAGTTTCACAGTCTTTCAAAATGACAAGAAGGGGATAAAGTTCTTCTTTTTATGTGGTTCAGTGCTCATGAATGGCCACAACGCCCCCAGTGGCCACTTCCTGGAGATCAAGTTAACTGCGAGGATTTTCTCTGCCCACTCTGAGGCACTTGAGTCTTGGCCCTGGGAGCTCTGCCTTAAGGGAATTGGGGGCAGGGTGAGGGCAGATGGAGCTGTGCTGGGTGAGGTGGGTGGGAGTGAGATGTTCCCCGAATGTTTGGAGCAATCGAAGTGTGGGATGTGTATATTAGGATGGGGACAGGGCATAATCAGTGGCAGCCTTTTTTTTTTTCTTCTTCTTCTTCCTTAAAGACTGTGAATGGAAGGATTTAAACTGGAACCCTGAGTCCTGTTCATCAAAACCAACTGACATGGGTATGCACAGAGGCAGCAGCTTCTCTTTGGCACTGCGTGCCCCTCCGCCTCTGGGAGCTCACTGTCCCTCTGCTCTGCTCCCCACGTCCCTTCCCACCAAACCTCACAGAGTGGCTTTGCCCCAGAAACTTCCAGCATGGAGAGAATATAGGTCTGTTGGTTATATTTTGACCTTCCCTTTCTGATGACCCATTCCTGCTTTATGCGATGGTCAAACATGGGCCAAGTTGAAATCCCAGCTCTCCATCTGTGACATGGGCAGATCACTCACCTTTCTAAGTCTCGGTTCCTGCTCTGCTAAATGAGAGTACTGAATGCTTACCTCTGAGGAGAAGCATGAGGTCACCTTGTACATGAAAAATGTTGGAGTGCCTGGCATAGTGAAAAATGCCTGAGAAATGATGCGTACCGTGACTCTCCTCACAACTGCCAACACCTATTCTGCCATTGCCCTTGTGTCTTCTGTAAAGTGGGGATACCCCAGCCTTCCTCACTGCATTGCTACAAAGTGCTGTTTCAGAAATCATCAGTGTGAATGTGCTTTGAAAAGGTCACTTGTCCCTTCATGGTTCCATTTCCTTATCTGTAAAATGAATTTAGACAACATGGCCTAAGCTTGGCATCTGATCATCACTCAGCTTCACCCTGAAGAAATAAATGGGGGTCTGCATGTGCCTGGCTATTTGCAGTACGTTGCTGGTAGATTAGTTCCACCAAGGGAACAGAGGCTTGTAAGGGCTGCCTTTTCCTTGGCCTGGCTAAGGCAAGGGACATGGTCAGCACCTCATTCTTGACCAGCTTTCCAGCTCTGCTCTAGGTTTCATACCACAGAGGGGACGTACCAGGCAAACCCACTTGTTCACTGAAGAAATATTTATTCAGAATTCACAATGTGCCAGGCAAGGTATTAGGTGTTCGGGATATAGTGGTGAAGAAAGAGGCAGGATTCATTCTTTGAGAACTTACAGCTTAGCACAGATCACAAACAATTAAGCAAGTTACCACAATGAGGAACAGCTTTTGCAGTGGCCTAGGAAATACCCTGGGCTAAGGAAAGGTGCACCCAGGGTGGGAAGTCGTGAGGAAGTCCTTTAGAGCAGGGGTTCTCAAAGTGAGGTCCCTGGACCAGCAGCATCAGCATTGGGATGTTGCTAGCCATGCAAATTCTGGCGTCCCATGCCAGACCTACTGACACAGAAATCCTGGGGGTGAGGCCAAGCCATCCAGGTTTTGACAAAGACTGCCGTATGATTCTGATGCATGCCGTATGATTCTGATCCATCTTGGGAAAGATGGATCTAGATTTTCTCAATGCCTTTGGCTCAGAGTCCCATGTGATCTTTCTCCAGAAGAGCTGGGCTGAACCAGCTGTGAGCTAGGAAGCCTTCTTTCTCTCTTTAGCTCAAAGCCTAAACAAGAGGCTGCTCAGTTGCCTGCTGTGTCTCCCCTCCTATAGCCACACCCAGGTCTCCTATGGCCTTGCAAGGTGGGAGGCAAACCCCTGAGTGCACACACCCATCTCACTACAGCAGATGTGTACCATGGGGGGAGCACAGAGAGACGAGAGAAACCAGGAAAGAGGGATGACCTTATCCCATCCATCTCTTTTAAAGGTCCTTTGACTCTTGTCCTTAAAAACTCTAGTGTTCTCTCAAGGTTGCCATATTGTCTTTGACCCACATCAATGTTCCTCTTCCTTGGAGAGAAGGGGAAGATGCAGGCAGCTTCCTTTGCCCCAGAGATGGGTTGCAGTGGAAGCCTAGCACCAGGCAGAACTCCGTCCTGGGACAGCTTTCCTCCCCAGCCTTGGCATCAATGCTGGGGGAAGAGATGCAGGGGACCCTGCCAGTGGTGGATGTGGATTTGTTTAACACCTGCAGGACCCATGGGCCCTGGCTGTCGTCAGGTTCAACCTCATATTCAACTGCGGGGCCTTGCCTTCTAGCCACACACTCTCTCCAAATCAGTGATGGTGGGGAACTGAGGGCCGCTGTGGAGGAACTCTAACCAAACAGTCTCCGGATTACCACATCTCCAGGTTGAGCAAGGGTTGAGGCTGGGAAGAGGTGGATCCCAGAGTTAGAAGAAGGTAGGTGAAGCCAGTGTTGCTTCTGCTGTGTTAGGGTCACATGTGAAGCTTGAAGGACAACTGACTCCTAGGCCCACCCCCAGATATTCTGATGTACCTGGTCTAGGGTGCACTCTGGGCATTAGAATTTTAATATGTAAAAAAATCTGAAAACTAGAATCATTGGCCTAGAGCAGTGGTTCTCATATTTGAATATGCATCAGAATCTACAGAAAGCTTGTTAAAACAGATTTCTCGCTTGTCCTCAGAGATTAATGTCATTCGGTCTGGAGTGGGGTCGTTTTATTTTAGGCAGGATCTTGCTCTGTCACCCGGGCTGGAGTGCAGTAGCATGATCATGGCTCACTGCAGCCTCAACCTTCTGGGCTCAAGTGATGCTTCCACTTCAGTCTCCTGAGTAGCTGGGACCACAGATACATGCCACCACACCTGGCTAAAATTATATATCTATGTATTTGCATATATAGATATAGATATATATGTATGAATATATATATATTTGGTAGAAATGGATTTGCCATGTTACCTAGGTTGGTCTCAAACTCCCAGGCTCTAGTGACCCTCCTGCCCCAGCCTCCCAAAGTGCTGGGATTACAGGTGTAAGCCACCATGTCTGGTGTAGAATTTGCATTTCTAATAAGTTTTGAGAACCACTGGTCTACAAGAATTCTCTGAGAAGTAATTTGTTTATATTTTTAAGTACACAAAATATAAGGTGAAGAGCTAAGTTTGCCTACCCCTGGCCCCCTACATCCCCCATTTCTCTTCCCAAAAGGAACAACAGTATCAGATTTTCGTGTCACTTTGAATGTAGACACCACACAGATACACACACACACACACACACTTTTTTTTTTTTTTTTACATAGGTGAGTGAATACAATACACGTCTTCCATTGCTTTTGTCACTGAATGTCACACCCAGGAGATTCTTCTCTACCAGCAAGCATATGGGAATAAGCATTTAGGCAGTGACTATAGGCTCTCGATGTGTTAGAAAGAGAGAAGTATCAGTAAGATGCACACCTGATGATTCTAACCTTGAGTTTGTCCAAGGCTCTGATTCTTTACTTTGATAGCCCCTCTTATGTCAGCCCCATGACTTGGCCTGCTGGTTCCTCCTCTTCCATCTCACATATTTGCCTTTCATGTCCTGCACACGTCATCCATGACATCCGATCTTGACCCAGCCCTGTTTCTGCTTCTCCTTTCCTGATGCAACCTCAACATTTCAGAAACCTTATGCTCTGATTTAACCAAGTCAGGGCAGGGCCCAGACACCTCAACTGCATGGAGCCTGGTTGTCACTGACGCAACCTTTTCCATTTAGCTGCTACATTAATAGGTTAATTTCTAAGAGAAAGATGGTGGTGCCATGATCATGGAGATGTCCCTGCTGCCTGATGCTGGGGCACACTGTCTGGTTACATGATGAAAGAGGTTGCTTCTGATCCCAGGCTATTTTCAGAACACCAAAGTCAGATTGGTTAGTGTCTCACAGTTGGGCAAGAGTGGTTTTGGGAGACGTAAGGGGGTCTTAGGCAGTAGCCACGCCAGGTCCCTTTACATCACCTCATTTCCCTGCTCCTGGCTCCCTGACCCTACTTCTCTTGTCTAATTTCTTTCCCCAGCCTCTCTTTCTACCTCCCCGCCTTGCTCCTTACTTCCTCTATCCAGGTGGCCATTTTTCCTCTTGCATCTCTGCCTCTTTTTGCCTGCCTGGCTCTGGCCTCTCCCAGGCACTCTCTCACCTCCCATTCTACAAACTCCAACCTGACAAACCAAGGGGAAAGGGGCCAAGAGTTCTTTGCCCCTTCTCTCCCTTCTCTCTGTCCTGCTCATCTATCCCACTGTGCTTCACCATGTCTCAAGGCAAAAGAGGGCATTGGGAACAACTGTGTCAGACCCCTCACCACCTCGTCCCTAAAGGAGGCCACCTCCTCCCTGACGCCTTTCTGTTCTCCATGGCAGGAAGTCATCAATGAGAGACTGATGTCGTACCTCTGAGGTTTTTAAGCTTTCTAGGGGGGTGAGGGGATACCTGTGTTAAAATCTCATTATATAAATTGGGTACTTTTGACAGCAAATAACAAACCAACAGACACAAAATAGCTCAAAAAAGAAAAGAAAAGAAATCATTTTTTTCCTCACAAATCTATATATTAACTCTGGTTTTCAATTACTCCTTAACATTCTCTTGTAATATTTCTGAGGATTTCACTATTCACATATGTTTCTATTTGTCTTTACAGCCTAACATACAACCTCAGAACTCAGAGGCTCAGAACTCACAGTGACATTTTTTCCCATGATTCTGTGAGTTGGATGAATGATCCAAGGTGCTCTCACTCCCACATCTGGGGTTGGGGCCAGTTGTTGACTGTCAATTCGTCTTTATGTGGCTGCTCATCCTCCAGTTGGCTAGATAGACTTCACTGCATGAGAATCCCAGGACAGTTATAAGAGTACAAAGTAGAAGCTGTAAAGCATTTTAAGGCATAGCCTTAGAAGTCAGGTAATGCTGCGTTTGCAAGTAAGTGAAAAAGCCAAGGAGCATTCAAGGAGTCCTTGTAGCTCCTTTTTTGGAGGAGCTACAAAGTCACATTGTAAAAGGCTGTGTGTACTAGGCTGGGGGGAATTTGAGGCCGTATTTTACCTTCTACCACAAGGCACAAATTTCCTCTAGTTCGTTAGCCAAGTAGTCCCTTGAACTCCATCCCTCTAATGGTCTTGCCTTCCCCACACCTGGGTCGCCCACTTCCATGATCATAGCTCCTAAATCTTATGATCACTAGTACCTGTAGCTCTTCACACTCCCTGCTGCCAGCATCCAGCCTCTGACCACCATCTCCTATCTTCACTACTCACTTCCTTCAGCACCTCAACTCCAACAGTTCTTTGACCCCAGAGGGACCTCCAGTCCATTGATATTTTAATTTTCCCCTGACCTTCAGCCTCCTCATGTCCTCACTTCCCAGCATCTTAAAATCTATGAGCCATCATTACAGTCCCTCCCTTAAGCACACCCTCAATTCTTTTGTTCTTTTCTGATCCTGCCACGCCCACTTGGCAAAATCCTGGTCCTGATTAGATCCAGCTCCCCACTTGCACCTATGAAGTTGAATACAGCCAAAGAAAATCACACAACCATACTGACTAGGGTTACTCTAAATGACGATAGCTGTATTCAAAGCATCCTTAATGCCCATCAGTTGCATTCCCCTCATTTTGACATTATTTCACATCTTTTGCCTTTTCCTAAAATCTCCAACACCACTTGTCGTCATTCTTAGCTGATGGTCTTGCTTCCTATTTCACTGAGAAAATGAAAGCCATTAGAAGAAACTTTCTACAAGCCCCCACCTCCCCTGCTACCTGTCACTTTTTTCCTGGACACTTCTCCTCTGCCTCCCACCTGTTACATGGCTGGATTCTCCATGTTCCTGTCTAAACCCATCCCTTTCCCTTGCACAGCATCCCAACCTCTCTCACTCACTCAAGAACATTGCTCTAGCAATTTTCTCCCATCTCGTCAAGTTTTCCTGCTCTACTACACAATTCCTATCTTGGTTAGTTAATTTAACAGCTTCATCTGGGACCCAGCTTCCTCCCATACTTCTGTGCTGACATGCTCAGACCAGGTCTGCTCAGGGACATGGCTGCTGGTATCACACCCAGGTATGAGGACATCTAACAGAGAAAAGGGCTACCTCTTCTTTTTGCCAATTTATAGAAATAAAGAGCCCTGATGTTCTGTGAGAAAACAGCCACTTGTGGGGCAGATCCTCTGGGGAGACCAGGACACAGCCCCTCCACCCTTCCTCCCTGGGCAAGCAGAGGGTAATGGACACTGCAGGGCAATGTGGATGATGTGAGGGAAGCCCCTCCCTCAGGTCTTCCAACACAGGGAAAGGCTTAGCAGAAAGCAGACACTGGGGGGCAGGATTTGAGAGCTCATGAATGAATCAAGAGCACATTATCCCCTCCCAACTTCCCTCCCTGCCCCCAAACACACAAGTTTCTGGTGTGGTTCCTGTTGTCAGAGAGCCCGAGAGCATGGCCATTGAACTTGGAAAGGCTGCTGCCAAGGGCTGCCAAGTAGAACCTGGTAGGTCTGTAATCTAAGTGCCCACAAGAACGGGGCCTGGCAGGGAGGCAGGCAGGAATGAAGAGCTGATAATGATCCTCTGTACTCCAAATCTAAGCTGCAAAAAGTCACATGTATGTTCCTGTCACCTCTTACATCCAGTCTGAATGCTCATGCTGGTATTTGTTTCCTTCTACCTCATCCGTCACACATCTATTAAGTATGTGTTCTCTCTGTCAATCATGGAGTAGTTAAGAGTCCTAAAAGTTGAATTACGTAGGGCCTGGAAGTAATGTTAAGCAAGGTGAGGTATGTGAACCAGCAGCATCTGCGTCATCTGGGAGCTTGTTGGAAATGAAGTTTCTCAGTCCCCATTAATGGTTAGACCCAAGAGTCTGTGTTTTAACAAGTTTGTGCTAGAGTTTGAGAATCAGTGCTGGACCCTGCTGTTCAAAGTGATGGCAAGACCTGAGAGCTTACCAGAAATGCAGACTCTCAGGTCCCACCACAGGCTTACTGGGTGGAAGTCTGCATTCTTATCAGATCCCCAGGGGATTTGTTCGCACATGACAGTGTGGGACACCCTGGTCTAGAGGATCACGGTCTAGTGGGATAAAGTCTGTAGAGGATTCACGAGATACACAGAGGAAGTTAGTTGGAGTCAAAAAGACTTTGCAGAGATGTTTACCCTGGGGCTAGAGAGATGAGTTGGAGTCTGCCAGAGGACCAAGAGGGCCAGAGATGAATGAACAGTGCCACAGAACAACCTGGCACAGCACCACACATTTCAGCTTGTAGATGTTCTTCAGTAAACATTTTTTGGTTGGTTATGGGCTGTAGGGAGCATGCTTACTAGGTGAGCTGTGAAGGCACCTGTGTCTCTGGAAGAATAATCGGAGTTCCTGAGGAAGAGGAGGAATCTAAAAGTTTAGAAAACTTATTTGAGGGAATAATTGAGGAAAACTTCTTGAGTCTTGCTAGTAATCTAGAAACCCAAATACAAGAAGCTCAAAGAACACCTGGGAAATTCATCACAAAAAGATCATCTAGGCATGTAGTCATCAAGTTCTCTAAAGTCAAGATAAAGGACAGACTCTTAGGAGCTGTGAGGCAAAAGCCTCAGCTTTTCCTTTATAGGTAATCTATAAGGAAAACCTATCAGATTAACAGCAGATTTCTCAGCAGAAACCCTGCAAGCCAGAAGAGATTGGGGTCCTATCTTTTGTCTCCTTAAAATAATTGTCAGCCAAGAATTTTGGATCCAGGCTAACCAAGCTTCATTAATGAAGGAGAGATAGTCATTTTTAGATAAGCAAATGCCGAGAGAATTTGCCACTACCAAGCCAGCACTACAAGAACTGCTAAAAGGAGTCCTAAATTGTGAAATAAAACCTCAAAATATACCAAAATAGAACCTACTTAAAGCAAAAATCTCACAGGACCTATAAAAAAATAACAATGAAACAAAAAAGGTATTCCAGCAACAGCTAGCATGATGAATAGAATGGTACCTCACATCTCAATACTCACGTTGAATGTAAATGGCCTAAATGCTCCAATGAAGAGATACAGAATGGCAGGTAAATACAAATCCACCAACCATCTGCTGTCTTCAAGAGACTCACCTAACATCTAAGGACTCACATAAACTTAAGGTAAAGTGAGGGGGAGGGAAGATATTCCATGCAAATGGAAACCAAAAGCAAGCAGGAGTAGCTATTCTTATATCAGTCAAAACAGACTTAAAAGCAATAACAGTTAAAAAAGACAAGGAAGAACATTATATAGTGATAAAAGTATTAGTCCAACAGGAAAATGTTGCAATCCTAAATATATATGCACCTAACACTGGAGCTCCCAAATTTATAAAACAAAATTACTACTAGACCTGAGAAATGAAATTGATGGCAACACAATAATAGTAGGGGGAGTCAGCACTCTGCTGGCAGTATTAAACAGGTCATTGAGACAGAAAGTCAACAAAGAAACAATAGACTGAAACTATACCCTAGAACAGAAGAACCTAAGAGATACTTACAAAACATTCTACCCAACAACTGCAGAATATACATTCTTTTCATCAGCTCATAGAACATTCTCCAGGTTAGACCATACGATAGGCCACAAAGCAAGTCTGAATAAATTTAAGAAAATCAAAATTGTATCAAGTACTCTTTCAGATCACAGTGGAATAAAATTGGAAATTAACTCCAAAAGGAACCACCAAAGCTATACAAATACATGGAAATTAAATAATATGTACCTGAATAAACTTTGGGTTAACAATAAAATCAAGATAGAAATTTAACAATTCTTTGAACTGGATGACAATAGTGACACAACTGATCAAAACCTCTGGGATAGAGCAAAAGCGGTGCTAAGAGGAAAGTTGACAGCATTAAATGCCAGAAGTCTGAAAGAACACAAACAATCTAAACTCACACCACAAGGAACTAGAGAGACAAGAACAAACCAAACCTGAACCCAGCAGAAGGAAAGAAATAACAAAGGTCAGAGCAAAACTAAATAAGATTGAAACCAAAAAATACAAAAGATAAATGAAACAAAAAGTTGGTTCTTTGAAAAGATAAGCAAAATCAATAGACCATTAGCAAGATTAACCAAGAAAAGAAGAGAGAAGATCCAAATAAACTCAATTAGAAATGAAATGGGAGATACTGGAAATGATACCACAGAAATACAAAAGATCATTCAAGGCTGCTATGAAGAATCGTATGTGCACAAACTAGAAAACCTAGAAGAGACAGATAAATTCCTGGAAATATACAACCCTCCTAGATTAAATCAGAAGGAAATAGAAACTCTGAGCAGACCAATAACAAGCAGCAAGGTTGAAACAGTAATGTAAAAATTTACCAACAAAAAAGTCCAGGACCAGATGGATTGACAGCTGAATTCTATCAGACATTCAAAGAAGAATTGGTATGAATCCTACTGAAACTATTCCAAAAGATAAAGAGGGACTCCTCCCTAAATCATTCTATGAAGCCAATATTACCCTAATACCCAAACCAGGAAATGACATAGCAAAAAAAGAAAACTACTGATTAATATCCTGATGAATGTAGATGCAAAAATCCTCAACAAAATGCTAGGTAACCAAGTTCAACAGCATACAAAAAGATAATGCACCATGATCAAGTGGGTTTCATACCAAGGAGGCAGGGTTGATTTAATGTATGTAAGTCAATAAATTTGATACACCACATAAACAGAAGTAAAAACAAAAAACATATCATCATCTGAATAGATGGAGAAAAAGTATTTGACAAAATCCACCATCCATTTGTGATTAAAACCCTTAGCAAAATCACCATAGAGGGACATACCTTAAGGTAATAAAAGCCGTCTATGACAAACCCAGAGTTAACATTATACTGGAAAGGGAAAAGTTGAAAGCATTTCCCCTGAGAACTGGAAAAAGATGAGGATGCCCACTTTCGCCACTTCTACTCAATATATTACTGGAAGTTCTAGCCAGAGCAATCAGGCAAGAGAAAGAAATAAAGAGCATCTAAATTGGTATTGAGGAAGTCAAACTGTCACTGTTTGCCCATGATATGATTATATACCTAGAAAACCCTAAAGACTCATCCAAAAATCTCCTAGATCTGATAAATGAATTCAGTAAAGTTTCAGGATACAAAACCAATGTACAAAAATCAGTAGCACTGCTATACACCAGTAGCAACCAAGCTGAGAATCAAATCAAAACTTCAACCTCTTTTATAATAGCTGCAAAAATAAATAAATAAACAAATAAAATACTTAGGAATATACCTAACCAAAGAGGTGAAAGATCTCTGCAGGGAAAACTACAAAGCACTGCTTAAAGAAATCATAGCTGATACAAACAAATAGAAACACATCCCATGCTCATCGATGGGTAGAATCAATATTGTGAAAATGGCCATACTGCCTAAAGCAATCTATAAATTCAATGCAATTACCATCAAAATGCAATCATCATTCTCCACAGAACTAGAAAAAAAATCCTAAAATTCATATGGAACCAAAAAAGAGCCCCCATAGCCAAAGCAAGACTAAGCAAAAAGAACAAATCTGGAAGCATCATATTACCCCACTTCAAACTATACTACAAGGTTATCGTTACCAAAACAGCATAGTACTGGTATAAAAACAGGCAAACAGACCAATAGAACAGAATAGAGAACCCAGAAATAAAGTCAAATACTTACACCCAACTGTTCTTCGACAAAGCAAACAAAAACATAATATGGGGAAAGGACACCCTTTTCAACAAATGGTGCTGGCATAATTGCCAAGCCACATGTAGAAGATTGAAACTGGATCCTCATCTCTCCCTTGGACAAAAATCAACCCAAGATGGATCAAAGACTTAAACCTAAGACTTGAAACCATAAAAAGTGTAGAAGATAACACCAGAAGAACTCTCCTAGACATTGGCCTAGGCAAAGAGCTGATGACTAAGAACCCAAAAGCAAATGCAACAAAAACAAAGATAAACAGATGGGATTTAATTAAACTAGAAAGCTTCTGCACAGCAAAATAAATAATCAGCAATGTAAACAGATAACTCACATAGTGGGAGAAAATCTTTGCAAGCTATGCATCTGACAAAAGGGTGAATATCCAGAATCTACAAGGAACTCAAATCAGCAAGAAAAAAACAAACAATCCCGTGAAAAAGAGGGCTAAGGACATGAATAGACAATTCTCAAAAGAAGATACACAAGTGGACAACAAACATGAAAAAATGCTCAACATCACTAATTATCAGGGAAATGCAAATAAAAACCACAATGCGATACCACCTTACTCCTGCAAGAATGGCTATAATTTAAAAATAAAAAGATAATAGATAATAATAATAGATGTTGGCATGGATGTGGTGAAAAGGGAACACTTTTACACTGCTGGTGGGCATGTAAACTAATACAACCACTATAGAAAACAGCATGGATATTCCTTAAAGAACCAAAAGTAAACTACCATTTGATTCAGCAGTCTCACTACTGGGTATGTATCCAGAGGAAAGGAAGTCATTATAATGAAAAAGGCACTTGCACATGCATGTTTACAGCAGCACAATTTGCAATTGCAAAAATATGGAACCAGCATAAATGCCCATCAACTAACAAGTGCATAAAGAAAATGTGGTTTGTATACGCCATGGAATTCTACTCAGCCACAAAAAGGAACAAAATAATGGCATTCCCAGCAACCTGGATGGAGTTGGAGACTATTATTCCAAGTGAAGTAACTCAGGAATGGGAAACCAAACATCCTATGTTCTCACCTATAAGTGGGAGCTAAGATATGAGGATATAAAGGCATCAGAATGACCTAATGGACTCTGAGGACTTAAAGGGAAGGATGGGAAAGAGACGTGGGATTAAAGACTACACACTGGGTGCAGTGTAGAGTGCTCAGGTGATGGAGGTACCAAAATCTCAGAAATCACACTTAAAGAACTTATCCATGTAAGCAAACACCACCTGTTCCCCCGAAACTATTGAAATAATAAAATCAAAATGATGCACATGAAGAATTTAGCAAATAATGTAAACTCAATCAATGCTGTTATTATGGTTACCTAAACTCTGTTAGACTCAGACTACCCACCTTCGCCTTAGTGATAGTAAGTTCGCAGCTTGAACTTGGCCACAGAGAGTATTTACACCAAGGAAATTGGAAATTGGTAAATGCTATTATATCAAGCATGTTTTGCCTGTTTTGATTTTTCCTCCAGAAAGCTGATTGTTAAACATTTGCCAGCACACCATTGCAGAGTACCTATAGGACCATGAATGGACAGGGACGATGTCTGCATTTCTTTAATCTTAAATCTTCAAGGACAAATGGATCTGATACAATAACAAATATTGTATCTGAGTCTATATAAATCTTTGGTTTCAGCAGAAATAGCTTTTACTTGAATATCTGCCCTTCCCACTAGTAGCTGGGGCCTGATTCCCTAGTTGTAGGGGTATTCCTGCACATGCCCACCGCAGCCCAGTCCTGCTTCACAAAGAGAGGTCCTAGCCTTGCCCCTCAGCCATCTTGGCTGGGCTATGGTTCAAGACACACAAACAATTCAAACCACATGGCTCTGGCTTCAGTTGAGGCATCTTAAACCCAATTTGCACTTCCCTTTTCTAAACTTTTAGTCTTATTCCTTTCTTCCTTTTCCCTCTGTGGGTTACTGTTGGGGGTGGGTTGGAGCAGGGTTATTTTGTTTTGTTTAAGCCTTCATTTTTGAGCTGCCTCTCCTCCAAGCAACCCTGGCAGGTTTCCAGTCATTGAAATGCACATTCACATCTTCCAAAGGATCGTCTTATGTTCTTTTGCCCCTTGCAGCCAGACCTACCCAAGGCCACTGAAGACAAAGAATTGGGTGGGTCCATGAAGGAGTGTATCTAGGCCCCTGACTGATTGCCACCCTGTCCTTAGCTCTGCCTGACTTTCCTCCTCCTGCGTGCCCCCCAGTCCCTTCTCAGGCCCTCCCTTGCCACAGCTATCCACACAATTTCTCACAGGCTTCCTCCACATAGACTGGCATTGAAGATTCCCCCTGAGGCCTGGGCAGGAGCCCTGAAGTTCAGACAGGCAGGCCTCCCAGGCTGTCCCACTCTCTAGGACAATAAGGCTTGGTGCTCTCCATGTCAAAGGGCTTATGCCTGAATTCCTGTTTCAGAGCAGTGAGACAGAGGAAGCAGGAAAGTGTGTCATGCCATACCACCAATCCATCTCCACACAGCAGCCACAGAGTGTGGCATACCCAGGGCATTCCTGGATGGCCATGGTGGAGGTGGCAAGATGAGGGTTTCATGGGGATAGATGAACTTCTAGCTAGACTTGGCAAGTGATGGGTCCACTATGATAATCTGGAGAAGTTGCAGGGGCTGACAGGCAGCCTGGTTGCATTACTTTTTCTTATCTAATTTGTCTTTCTCTTGCTGCTGCCTTGCCTCTGAAGCCACCAATCAGGAAGCCCTAGGCTTCTTCTTGAAGGCTACTGACAGGCTGGCAGAGAACTCAGGAGAAAAACCTCCAGTGTCTCTTATGCTTCCAGAGCCCTGCCCTACAGATCTGGTACCCCGGGCCCTGGGCTCTAACTTCAGACACCATGCATGGCCAGGCATGCTGTGCCCCTCACTTTGCCCAGGCAACAGGCAATGGCAGCACCTTGCCACAGACAGCAAGTACTCCAGCACACCAGACCTGGCATCCCTCAGATGCCAACCATGCCACCTTGGGCATTTTTCTTTACCACTTGTCAGAACCTTAGTTTCCCCGCCTTTAAAATAGAGAGATATTTCTTTCTCAGGATTGTTGCAAGAATTAAATATGATTTAATGGATAGGTGTTCAGCTGATGGGAGCTATATGGCTATTTATTTCCTCATCCCATGCCTCAATCAAACTGGCAAACATCTGTCGAATGTCTCCTATGTGCAAGAAAGCTGTCAAAAAACCTCTCATGCTAAAAAGGGGAAGGAGAGAGTATATTAAGGAAGTGCTCTAAAAACTCCTCATCCAGGTCCAGCCAAAGTTAACACTTACAGTCTTGCATGCCAAGGGAGGGCTAACATTAGAAGAAATAACTATTGTAGATGACAGGGGGATGGATGCAGCAAACCACAATGGCACATGTATACCTACGTGAGAAACCTGCACGTTTTGCATGTGTATCCCAGAACTTAAAGTATAATAAAAAACAAACAAATAAAACAAAACAAAAAAACACCCAAAACTCATGTTGAAACTTAATTGCCATTGTGAGGGTATTAAGAGGTGAGACCTTTAAGAAATGATGAAATTATGAGGGCTCTGCCCTCATTAATGAATTGATGCCATTATCACAGAAGAGGTTATCATGGGAGCTTAGCCCCTTTTTTTTTCTCTATCTCAAACACCGGTTTGCCCTTCCACTTACCACCATGGAATAATATAGCATGAAGGCCCTCACCAGATGCCAGCACCTTGATACTGGATTTCCCAGCTTCCAGAATGGTGAGAAGTAAATTTCTTTTTTTATTAAAACACACACACACACACACACACACACACACACACACACTCTTTGGAGGCTGGGCGCAGTGCCTCACGCCTGTAATCCCAGCACTTTGGGAGGTCAAGGCGAGAAGATCACAAGGTCAGGAGTTCAAGACCAGCCTGGCCAACATGGTGAAACCCCGTCTCTACTAAAAATACAAAAATTAGCCAAGTGTGATGTCCGGCGCCTCTAGTCCTAGCTACTTGGGAGGCTGAGGCAGGAGAATTGCTTGAACCTGGGAGGTGGAGGTTGCAGTGAGCTGAGACTGTGTCATTCACTACTGCCTGGGTGACAGAGCAAGACTCCTTCTCAAAAAAAAAAAAAACAAAAAACCTCTTTTGAGTCTGAACTTACATACTATCTAATGTGCAGCATTTTATATCATGTCATCTGTATTACATCTTTTCTTCCCAACTAGATTGTAAGCTTCTCAGCTGCTGGGCTCATGCCCAATCGTTTTTCATGGGTTTTCCACAGTGCCCAGCACTGAGATGCATATGTAAGAGGTGGTCAGTGTAAGGACTTGCTGATTAAAGTTGATGCTTATGTGTGCACACATGCAGGTGTGTGTGTGCATATATGCATGTGTGTGTGACTATTGATAAGTACAGTTTGATATCTTTTGTTCAGAGTGACATTATCATGTGTCACTTGTATAAATCTGTTTTCCCTTTTCAGCCTGCCTCAGTTTCAGGAAGCAAGAAGTCTTTTGGCTCCTGAGAAAGAAGGGAGAAAGACATTTTAGATCCTGTGGCTGGCCTGAAATTTGGCCAGGCACAGTGTGCTGGTGCAGGTCTGGGACATGGCTAGAGGTACTAGAGGACAATAGATGACTTGAGCACGTTCAGAAACGTAAGCCCAGAAGTGTCAGTAAATAGAATCTCCATCGGATGTGATCAGGGGGTGCCAGGAGCTGGGTAGAAAGCATCATGAGTGCCCACAGCCAGAAACAACTCAGGGAGATCTCTCTCAAATGAAGGGTGCATATACAAAATAGATTAAATACTCCTGCCAGTTAATAAGTAAAGGACCAATGGCCTTTTTTTTTTTAATAGGCAAAATACTTGATTAGGCACTTCATAGATGAGGATATCCAAATAACTACATGTATGTGAAAATGTGCTCTGCATCACTAATCATTTGAGAAATGCAAATTAAAACCACTGTCTGAGACAATGGTTTTATTAAGACAAACCAATGAGACAGCAGCACATAACCACCAGAATGGCTAAAGTAAAAAAAACACAAAACAACATCAACAAAAAACCAAACCCTGGGACAGGCTCAGTAGCTCATGCCTGTAATCCCAGCACTTTAGAAGGCTGAGGCAGGCGGATTACCTGAGGTCAGGAGTTCAAGACCAGCCTGGCCAACATGGTGAAACCTTGTCTCTGATAAAAATACAAAAATTAGCCGAGCATGGTGGCATGCACCTGTAATCCCAGCTACTCGAGAAGCTGAGGCAGGAGAACTGCTTGAGCCCCGGAGACGGAGGTTGCAGTGAGCTGAGATCATGCCACTGCACTCAAGCCTGGCCAACAGAGCAAGACTCTGTCTCAAAAAAAAAAAAAAAAAAAAAAAAACTCTGACAATAGACAATACCAAGTGTTTACAAGGTTGTGGGCCAGTGAGAACCCTCACATGGCAGTGCTGGTGAAAGTATAAATTGGTACAGCCACTTGGAAAACTGTTTAGCTGTATGTAAAGCTAAACATGTGCCTTCCCTGGGACCCAGGTATCTACTTCCAGGTAGATACCCAAGAGAAGTGCATAGAAACCCAAAAGATGTGTTCAAGAATGTTACTAGTAACTTTATTCATAATAGTCTCAAACTGAAAATCCAAAATTCTTATCAATAGTAAAATGGATAAATTAGTCATACGAGAGAATACTATATACAGTAATAGAAAATACCAAACTATTGCTATTACATACTACATGACCTCATTCATAATGAATTCAAGAATGGTTAAAATTGATTAGCAGTGACAGAAATAAAATAGACATGACCTCTATGGAGGTGGGTACTTATTGGGAAGAAGCACTAGGGAGCATTCTGGGGTTCCAGTAATGTCTTGACTTGTGGCTACATGGGCATGGGCACATGCCAAAACTTAAGATTTAGGCATTAACGACGTAGGCATCTGATCATTTCAATCTTTAAATCTTTGAAAATATTTTAAATAAATTACCCAGGAATTTAGTTACTGGGTTGTATTGTAAGCACAAATTTAGTTTTGTAAGAAAGTACCATACTCTTTTTCATAATGGCTGTATTATTTTATGTTCCAAGCTGCAAAGTGTGAGTGATTCAATTTCTCTGCATCCTTGCCAGTGTTTGTTTTACTATTTTTTATTTAAGCCATTCTGATAAGTATGTAGCAACATCTCATGGTTGTTTTAATTTGCATTTCTCTAAAGACTAATGATATTGAACATCTCTGTATGTGCATAGTGGTTATCTGTATATCCTCTTGAATGATATGTCTATGTATATCTTTGCCCATTTTCTAATGGGATATTTTGCTTTTGAGTTTGAGAATGCTTTATATTCTAAACACAAATATTTTGTTAGATATGTTGTTTGCAGATATTTTCTCTGAGAGTGAAAATTGTCTTTTCATCTGTTTAACATTTTTCACAGAGCGAAGTTTTTAATTTTCGTAAAGCCTAATTTATCCATTTTTGTTTTAATTGATGGTGCTTCTGAAACCAAGTCTAAGAACTCTTCATCCAGCCAAGATCCCAAAGATTTCTTCTATGTTATTTTCTAAACTTTTGTTGTTTTGCATTTTACATTTAAGTCTATGGTAAATTTTCAGTTACTTTTTGTATAATATGTGAGGTTTAGGCTAAGGGTCATTTTGTTTTTTGTTTTGTCTATGAATGGGAAATTCCTCCAGCACCATTTTTTGCAAAGACTATCCTTCCATTTAATGGCTTTGCACCTTTGTCAAAAAACAGTTAAGCATATTTGTGAGTCTAGTTCTGAGTTCGCTATTTGTTCTTTGGTCAGAATGTCTATCCCTCTGCCAATATCACTCTGAATTGCTGTAGCTATCTAGGAAGTCCTGAAATCAGGTAGTGATTCCTCTCACTTTATTATTCTTTTTCAAAATTATTGTAGCTGTTCCTGTAACTTTCCATATAAACTTAAGAATAATAAGCTTACAAATGGCTATAAAAATTTCGCTGAAATTTTAATGATATAAATTGCCTTAAGCCTTAGATCAATTTGGGGAAAATTGACACCTTTACTATGTTGAGTCTTCTAATCTATGAACATGGCATATCTCTCTATATTTATTTAGTTCTTCTTTGATTTATTTTTATCAGCATTTTATAGTTTTCAGCATACAAGTCATATATATACTTTACTAGAGTTATACCTAAATATAATATAAAAGCTTTATGGAGCAACTGAAAATGGCACAAAAATTTTTAATTTTGGCTTCCACATGTTCACTGCATATAAAAATGTGATTGAGTTTTGTTTGTTAGTTTTGTTCTTGCAATCTTGCTGACCTTGGGGTTTTCTATGTAGACCACTATATCTTTCTTAAAGAATAGAGACAGTTTTATTTCCTCATTTCCAATCTGTCTGCCTTTTATTTATTTTTATTGTCTTACTGCACTGGCTTGAACTCCCAGTTGAATAGGAGTGGTGAGAGTAGATGTCCTTGCCTTGTTTCTGATCTTATAGGAAAACATTCAGTCTTTCTTCATCAAGTGTAATGTTATCTCTAGACCTTTGTAAATGCTGTTTATCAAGTTGAGGAAGTGTCTATTTGTAGTTTGCTGAGTGTTTATCATGAATGGATGAAATATATATATATATA
>CAUYLG010051229.1:0-16343 GCA_963573385.1 Cacajao melanocephalus | reverse complement strand
AATACAAAAAGAACAAAAAACAAAATTAAAACAAAAAAAAAAAAAAAAAAAAAAAAAAAAAAAAAAAAAAAAGAGAGAAAGATAAAAATGTAAAAGTACACTTTACAATGTGTAAATCATTATTAAGGTGTTTAATAAAATAAATAATAAAACAGTAGTTTTGCTACTGTCCAGCATTTAATATTTAGTTTAAAGTTCTATGTTCATTTGCTTGTCTTGCTGAAAGTCCTATGAAATGGGATGTTTCTTATAAGACTAAATATTATTTACTAAATGTAAATTGTAGCTTTTTAGTCTAGTTGAGGAAACAATGAAATAAACATTAGAAAATCTCAAAAATATAACAATGATCAACTAAAAATCTTCATATATAGGATTAATACAGTATAAAAACTGGTTTGTTGGAAAGAGGCATTCTTCTACTCAGATATATAAAGTCAAGGTCAGTGAGTACTCTCTTTTCACATGCAGATAATTGCTGATTGGCGAGCTGGAGTATGGCAGGACAGGCAGAGGACAAGGCATAAGGACATGCTGAAGCACATCAACCAGCAGAGTACTTGATTGGCAATGAAAACCCGTGCAAATGACTTGGGTGGCCTTGGGTGGAAAGATAGAACCCCAGTAACGATTTAACTAGAATATACTTCTTATAGAAACAGTGCCGAAGACTAAAGGCTTGTACCATTTTAACTACATTTGTGGTATATGGTTAATAAGGTATCCTTAAAAGAATCTTCTAGTCCAAATAAACTTTTAAAATTCAAAATAAAATATCTTTCACAGCATTTTATGTCAAAATTTAAAGAATTCATTTGATAAGACATCTGTATCACTTGGTTGTCTTTTTAATTTTATTTTATTAAAAGTCTTTTTTCTGGCCGGGCGCAGTGGCTCACGCCTGTAATCCCAGCACTTTGGGAGGCTGAGGCGGGCGGATCACGAGGTCAAGGGATTGAGAGCATCCTGGCCAACATGGTGAAACCCCGTCTCTACTAAAAATAAAAAAATTAGCTGGGTTTGGTGGCGCGTGCCTGTAGTCCCAGCTACTTGGAGGCTGAGGCAGGAGAATTGCTTGAACCCAGGAGGCGGAGGTTGCAGTGAGCCAAGATCAGGCCACTGCACTCCAGCCTGGCGCCTGGCAGCGAAACAAGACCCTGCAAAAAAACAAAAACAAAAACAAAAACAAAAAAAACCTGTCTTTTAGGTTCAGAAAATACATTTGCAGGTTTGTTACATGGGTAAATTGCGTGTCATTGGTGTTTTTACCTGGTTGTTTTTGACTTCCCAAAGTCCTTCATTCCATAAACCTAAACATACTTAATCAAATAATGTGGCAATAGGACCATCTCTAGGAATATGTTCAATTTGGATCTGCACAATGTTCTCTATAAACATTTACTGCTTTCTTTCTCACATGAGCCATGAATGACCTAATATAATCAGTATCTTGTCCCCTTCCTAGACCCCAGTTTTTATTATATGATCTTGGTGACTGGAAACACTAAAAATTTAGAAAGGATTGCACTTGGATGACCCCTACTGTCCTAAGACTTTTAGTACAAAGAAAAACAGCAAGCGTAGTGAAAAATGCCCCATAAGGAGGCAGAATGTTTAGTTCCAGTTTTATCTTCCTCACTTGCTAGTGTGTGATCTTGAGGAAGCCACTTACCTTCTCAGGTCCTCAGTTTTCTGATCTTTATCATAGGAGTGTGGATAGGGATTAATATTTTATCCAGTTAGGCTAAATAATATTTTGGGATTTCTTTCAGTTTTGCTACTTAAGGTTCTTTGAGTTGGGGCCCGAAAGCTGTGGAGCCAGTCTCAAGGAGTGTCACAAAGTTCCTTTTAGTTAAAAAACCAAATTGAACAAAAGCAATTACTGCTTTGCATCATAACTAATCTGTCAGGGTGTCAGGCATTTTATACAGGTTGAAATTTAGGTCTCATAACAAACCTTCAGGGCCAATGTTTTTGCCTCCATTTTACAGGGTGGGAATCTGAGGATCAGAGAGGCTAAATAACTGCAAAATAAAAAAGCTGGGGCAAACTTGCTTATTTGGTTTTGGTGTCTCTGCTCCATTTCACTTTGTATCCATAATGGATGTCACCCTCTGCTAACTTTCTCTCGGAAAGTGTTTTGCTCTTGGTTTTGGAGACCATCTATCATCTGCCTTGCAATTGAATGTCCATAGTTTACAGTTTATTTCAAATAGAAATATACACACTACTCTGCCTACTGACTAGTATTTTCCATTTGAAGAGTCATGTACTATGACGCCTGATAGTGGTCCCTAGAGCAAATTTAGGGTGAGGAAAAGCAAAGGAAACTAAGTAGATTCCTAAAACTAGACTGATGGTAACCCTGCATTAAAGCCCTTGACTATAATTTAAGGTAGTAATAATTTGGAAGACAAAGGAAAGACACCAAGATTATTCTTAAAAGGAGGATAGGACTGTTACAGAACCGTTTTGACACTAGTGAAGAAACTAAATCCAATTCATAGATCTGATTGTATAGGAAGAAACTGATGAACATAGAAAATTGCTTCGGTGTGTAAGAAGATAAGCAACCTAGTTTTTAATGAGTAGACATTTTCATCTTAAGCATCTCACTTAAGTAGAATACACAGATACACACATGCAGTCTTTCTTGTAACCTACATGCACTTGAAACCTCTAGAATACTGGCCTTGGAGGCAATGTTGCTGGGAAGAGCATTATTTCTGCAACCAGACTGCCTGGATGCGAAAACTGGATCCTCCCCTTATAGGCTGTGTGACTGTAGACAAATGAATGAGCATTACTGCCACAGTTTCCCCATGGGTTCATTATGAGTATTGACAGAGTTAATATATAAAGCACTTGCTGGTACATGGCATGTAGTACCCACTAGTTAAGTGCTAGCTATTATTATTATATAAGAATGTTCTTTAAAAAAGGCTTTTGGAACCCTACCAGCATGAAACTAAAAAAGGCTTTCAAAATAACATTTTCTAAGCCCACCAATTGCTTTCCCGGGCAGGTTCAAAAAATATACACTGATTAAAAATTTCATTTTAAAATGAAGCTATACAGATTGATGGATAATTTTCCAAGATGAAATCCAGAGGTTTTCCTGCTAGTCTTAAAAAATTTTGTTTGCATTATAATCATGGTGACATGTACAAGGACAATTCCATTTTCTCCCTCCTACTGAGCCCTCTTTTGTCCCCCATGAGATCTTGAACTCCCTTCAAGTCTCTTTCTCCCTAAGCCGAGCTAATGCTATGGTCTTCCACTGTTGCCCTTATCCCCACTTCTGTGATGTTTCCATACTTCAAGGCAGGCCACAGAATGGCTGGCATACAACTGGGAATTCCTGCAAGGCTCGCCAAGTTAATGGTGATTAGCTGTTACAGACAGGAGCCAGGACGGGTGTACATGGTCCCAAACAATGGAGTCTAACATGCATCCACAAAAGCTTTCATCTTGAGAACATAACCTCTTGTGAGATATTACCAGAAGTCTCAAGGTAATTGCATTTTACTGGAATCAAACCTAACAAGTATTTTATAATTAAAGATCATGCTGGTTTCCTTTACTATCACCTGCAACTTAATCATGTACTTGAAGCTTCCCACAAATAGCGAAGCTGTTTAATATTTATTGAACATCCACAATTACCTTTACATTTCCTTTCTCTGGAAACACACTCCTTTGGTTTGGCTTCTAGGGACCTTGAAGAAGACCATTATTTTATTAAGAAGGAGGCAAAGAAATCCTGCATAATAATATTAATAATAACACCAGCTCACATTTCACAGGGCTTTTTCATTTACAAAGTGCTTTTACATGCATTATTTCATTTGATCTTCACAAAATTGTGTCCGATTTGTCCTTCCTACTCTGTGGAGTCTAATATTCCCTGTTCCACTCTGTAAGGAGACTGCTTTTTATCCCTCCCTCTTCTGGCTTTTAATCTGCAAGATTTTAGGAGGCAGATCTCTAACTTACACAGGAAACTGCTCAACATTTTTCTGTGTCAACTGCCTTGTGAGCTCTGGTAGTCAGATTTTTAACAATTGGCCTTTTGAGATAATTGCCCTATTCCCTGGTGAATGTCCAGGCATATACATTTGTCTTGGATGATAAGAATAGTAAATGAAAGTTAGAAATTTTTGCAGACAATCTATATAAACTCGGGCTTTCTGTCAGGCAGGTGAATTCAAATCATTCTGGCTCTACCACTTCCTATACTGCTCAGGGGGCTTCAGAAAAGTTTCTCAAGTGCTAAGCTGAAGAAAATGGCATGTCAAGTCATGTCAAATAAACAAACAATCGACTTGGGAGAAAAGAGGGTGACTGCTAAGCAAATGCAAAGCCCTGCAGGTCCTCCATCTTCCCTTTGTCCTGGGACTGTCTCTAACAAGTGGACATTTCCTGAGCAATCCTAGAGCCATCACGGAGGCTGAGACTCAGTATCCTTGTTTGTAAGGTGAAAAGAGTAATATCTATTTGCAGGGTAATTTTTAAGGTAAACAACGTGATTTGTTAAGAGTCTGGGCGTAAAAATGATAGTCTTGCAGTTGTTGCTATCGAGAGAGGCACAGCCTACCTTTTTTTGTATCAGTCCGGGTATTTAAGGTGTCCATACTCAATGTCAACATGGCTCAACCAGTTTTTTCCAGGGTTTAGAACATACTTTCAGCAATTCAATTTCTTATGGTTATTTATTTCCATATTCCTCCCTCGCAAATTCTCTTTTGGCCCCCATCAGTGCCAAGTTTCGGTCCCATATAAGCCATATAAGCTTAGCACTGAGCAGTGTGATTGGGACTCATGACAGGAACGGGCTCTCCTTTGTGTGTAGTCTCATTCCTGAGGCATCGCTTTCTGTCTTTTCCTCTTTCTTTACAATCTCAGAAAAAAGTCACCAGAATTTTAAGATTTCTTCTTGCTTGACAAAATAATATTACTTGGATTCTCAACTGTATGGCTACTTTATGGCTTTTTAATGTTTTCAAGTTGCAGGTTTACATAGAAAATTTACCTATGAGTTACAGGAGATCCAAAACAGTTGGAGTTTGTGCCCAATTCTGACTCCATGGCTTTGTCATTTTATAATAATCTGGTTGCACTATAATGTGGATGGTGGTAAAACCCTAGAGACACACAAATAGCCATATTTTCACCAAATTCCTTGCTTTATATTTTTAGAGCTCTTTAATGCTACTATTTATGCAATTGTTGTTAACAGCATATTCAAATTAATAAAGAAAGAAATATTAAGGGAAAATATTCATGAGGTAAAATACAGAAGATAATTTGAGGAAAAACACTGAAGTAAACCAGCTTGAAGTATTAAAGTGATATAACAACACAGCAGAATACTGGCTTATTTCCCCTCGTAAACTTTCTCTCAATTAAGATCACACTTTATTTATTTGATATTGTATTTATGGAGGACCCCTGAAACTGACTCATGGCTGGGTCTGTTTGCTCATCAGGTAATGGGAGTCATATGTGTGAATCAAAGCAGTCACTGCTTCTTTTTTGGGGAAGGAGTGGATATGATAATGAGACCGCCAGATGATCAGGAAAGACACAATGAGGAGGCAGTCAATAAAACCTGTGGAAATCTAGAATGGACATCGTCTTCATCTTGCTGGGCTGATGTGGGCATCATAATGGCGCCTCTGTGCCTTTAAAACACTGCTCAGATAATGGCCTGGCCTCCCACACATTCCGAGAGGGTGCCTCTAGCCTTACTGAAACTCTATCCTGACCACAGACCTTATTTCCCCTTGCAGCTTTGATACCCTGTCCAGCCAAGTCATCCTCCAGAGACACAGTTGCTGTTTCTTTCTATGTGCTCCACAGTGGTTTTAGAAATTGCTTCAAGAGCACCTGAGGACAGAAATTCCCTCTGCCTTCTCTACCCTTTCCTTCTCATCATACACAGACGTTGTCAAGAGTTTTATTAGTGAAGTTCTTTAACATTAATCTATGGAGACAATCTGGCAGTTGGTTATTGCTCTGAAAAGCAACCCAAAGGAGTTGGAAACCAGACAGTAACGGGGAGATTTTTGGCCAAGTGCTTTGTCCTTGTGAGTTTTTGAAGCAGTGTAAGTCATTAGCAAGCCCCTGCTAATTGAATTTGATTTCATGTCAACACAGTCACAGTCACATAGAGTACATCAATAAAATCCAGCCCTGTTTGCTGCAATCATTAGGCCCAGTTTTTTTTAAAAAAACAGCAAAAGCTCATGCTTTGGTTGAAGGTTGTCACATCAAGCTCAGGGAATGCAGTGCTTCCTGGCCTTCCACGGAAAAAAATTCAAGCACTGACGCTGTCATTTAGAGAGGAGCCAAAACTGAATGGGAAAACACACTTGTACAAATGACATACACAAGTGGCTGGTTGGCCCCTCATTGATATCTGACGTGTAACCCCCTCAAAACAGTTACAGATCATGTTTGAATTATTTACAAGATGTACCCATTAATTAAATGTCCAAAAAGGCACCACACATTTTGTTCAAAAAAGTGAGGTACATGGAATGAAGATTTGGAAAAAACACATTTAAAATTTCTAGTCTTCAGTAATTGAAATATGTGTGAAACTTTTGTTACTTTTACCTCAAGTTATATACTTGATAAGTTGGGAAAATGGGCATCTGACTGAATTATCAAAATAGTTTAGTGCAAAGAAGATAAGATTTTCGTGATCTACAATTGAAAGATTCTGAAGGGTGAAAATTACCCTCTCAAATTTAGCTACAATTTGCTAATTTTGGAACAGTTGTTCGATAAGCAATTTCCTCACATTCTTACCCCTGATGCCACACACGAAGGGAAAATTGGGAATATCTTTCACAAGGTGGCACTGGGAGTTGTTGTAACTTATATTGTCATGTTACACCTGGATGAAGAAACATATAAAGTAATTAAGTGAAACCTACTGAGGAAAATGGGGATTTCAGCTGAATTTAGCTAATTAATCCCAAGACTGGCCCCAAGTGTAGAAA
This sequence comes from Cacajao melanocephalus, assembly GCA_963573385.1. Lineage (NCBI taxonomy): Eukaryota > Metazoa > Chordata > Mammalia > Primates > Pitheciidae > Cacajao > Cacajao melanocephalus. Next base: position 9,333 of record CAUYLG010051229.1, on the reverse strand, counting down.
GAATAAATATTCCAAGGGATTTTCCTTATCGGTTTTAATTTAGCTCTGGGCAATGGCAGTGTGTTTCTGAGGGTTTTGTATCTCATTACCCTCAAGAGCACCCTTTTTCCCTCCTGTGACCTGCACTTCAAGGGTGATACCATCAGCTCATCAATTGTCAATGCTACCAGTTCAATAACCAGCTATCATGGCAGGACATCTTTCTTGATGAGAGGCAACTGCAGATCTTGGCTCTCTCCAAAAATAGCCTGTATGCAGTGCCAGGTAACCCCAGATTTCCTCGGTCATTTAAGCTCAGGAAAAAAACTTCATACCTGTGCTTTCTTTGGGACATGTTCATAGTCAAATAAGGATTACATTTATTGTGATTTTGGTCTTGAGACATAACTGACCATAATATTTTTTTATATCAGTACCTATTGTAACCATCTTCCTTTAAAACCAGTACAAATTGTCCATATGAATAAATGTTATCTGTGCTTCCCTAGCCCATTGAATTTAGCAGTCTGAATTAAAGAAAAAAAGAGAGCGAGAACGATGGAGCTTTTCATTTAGTATCGCATGGTACAATAATAGTTACTTTAGGGAATTAGCTTTCACTAAACCCTAGCGAGAGTCGCAGATTAACATCTCAGGTGGTGCTGTGTTGGAGTGTAGAAGGCCTTCCCCAGGTAGAGAAAGAAAGTTCCCCAGAGGTCTCTGCACGATGCAATATAATATTATGCAGAAACCAGGTAAGAGCCTCAGGAGAGAGGGAGAGGTGCAGAGATGCGCACCAACTGGGAATGTCCACAGAAGGAATCATCACTGCTTCTTTGTGTGAGGAAGATGGCTCAGAGAGCATTTACCACAACCTGTGCTGGAAATCCTGCCTTTCAGCCTTGCCTTTCCTCTAGGAGAACAGGGCTATATTTAACATCTGCAGCCTCTCATTTTTCAAATTACAGGAGCATGACATCATGGAGGTGAAAGTTATCATATTAGAAAACAGAATTCTCATTTAAAAAATTAACCTCAAAGTTAAAAAATATTAGTTCATCTTTTTCTATCATGAAACAAATAATATTGGGTAATATTAGGTACTCTCCAGCAATGATAATATTTGTTTAAAATATCAGAGGTAATTTAAGTAAAAAAAAATCCATATTTTTAAAAATTCTTTCAGCAATGATAACCTTTTTCAAGTAAAAATGTGAGACAGAATAGAGAATTCCATCCGTTTTTTTTTTTTTTTTGGAAGAGAACAATTATTCCCCAACTCTAGTAATTAAAACTATCTTTTTTTTTTTTTTTAAATAAAGGAAAGTAGCAATTACTGTAGTAAAAAATAGTGCTCTGGAGTACTCACTGCTATATAGTATTATAATGCATCAATTTTCCTGTGTTGTATACCACAGTATTCTAAAAGAAGTCTAGAATTTGAGGGATGAATGATTTAGTCATGATTTAGATGAAATTCTTCGTTTCAAATTTAATGCAGACAGTATGCATTTTAAGACTTTAATTTTGCTTATAGTAATTTAACCATTTTTTAGGAAATGCTCTGACTTTGCTGTTGATACCAACATCAACCACACGATGTCACCAATAACTATAGTACTGACAGCCTTGGGAGGAAACTAATGCACATATTTCTCCATAGGTTAAATTATTTTCTATTTTGTTCATGAATTTTCTTTCTGTCAAACTAACAAGGATTTACTATTAATTATATTATTTATTATTAATTTATAACAACAGTGTGATTCCCAGAATTTACAATTTTTTGTGGTTTACTTTTAAAATATTTATTATAAAATGTAAAAGTAATATCCTTTTAAAAGATCCATTTGCTTATTCACTTTCACATATGTTCTGATGATATAACTGGGAGGTATAGTAAGAATTAATCAAAGGGCATGTATTGAACACTATTTTTCAGGCTCTGTGGTGAGACACATTCATACACACACATATGTGTGCACACACAACTTCATGAGCTGGAGTACACTTGAGTCCTAATCAAGAATTCTTTTCTAGAATTCTTTTGTTATGTGAAAGTTAGAAAGAATAGAATACTCTTTCCCCCCTGAAATTGTACCAGCAATGTTTAATATTTATGTGTTATATAATTACTCTTTTCGACATAACACAAGATTGATTAAAGTAACATTTGACCTCTTTTCATGAAGGTAAAGCCAATTTTTTCTATCTCCAATTCTTCCCACAAATGTATTCTAAATTTACAAGGTTAAAAAAAACTAACCATATTGTGATTGTAAGACCAACTTTTTCCCTTGAAATGGTTTATCATAATATTATGCTTAATTATGCAAATATGCTGGAGGCTTTTTTATGGGTGCATCAGCCAAATTCAAATACATTAAAGATGACAAATACATATTCATTTACACATTCAGCACATATATGCCTGTATGCAGAATTCAATTAATTTACAAATAAATTGATACACGTAATGATACAAATATTAAAGTATGAGAAGGTATGGAACAAAGCTATTTGAAGAATGCTTATGGAAAATATCTTTTGGTTACAAATAACAAACTTCTACGGAACTAAATTTATTTTGTGGACTATTCTCCATGTAATTCCAAAGATTTCTGAGGAAGGAAGAATTTTAGTAGTATAAGACTGACAGTTTTACTAGCTCTAAAAAATATCAACTGAAGTTTTATGTTGTTAAAAAGGAACCTAGGAGGGGAGGGGAAAATGAAAAAGATATTAATCAAAAACTTTAATGAGAGTTAAAAAAATAGAATAAAAATTTTAAGAGTTTCCAAATATTTGGTGGAAAAACATACAAGTGAATCTTTATTAAGTTAGATATTTGGCCTTATTTATATACAGTAAAAGAAAGAGAAATGTACATTTGTATTATAGTTGTCAGATAGATTGTCATATTTGTGAAAAAATGTTGTATATAATTTTCCTGAGCTATTTAAAAAATATTTATAAATAAAACTACAAATTTTTAAATTTTGTAGATTATTTTTGAGGTCACCTGGTTCCAATGATGAGCAGGGGCTTATAAAAACAGCACACATTTTACCTTTAAGGATAGTATTTATGATTGGTTTCTACACTTGCTATTTCAGTGCAACACATCAAATTTACAAATTAATCTTATCCCCAGACATCAAAAATACAAAGTAAATATTTTGTACTTTTTTGGTATATAATAAACATTCTTGAATTGGCCTTACTTTTAAAATTGTCATCATAATACACTTTCACAAAAAAAATAGGATTGACATTTCTAAATAAACCTGCCTGTGGCTACACTACCCACTATATACTTATATATATGTGTGTGTGTATGTATGTATATATACATGTATGTGTGTGTGTGTATATATATACATTCCTAATGTCTTTGAGTATAGTCTTTTTAACAACGAAGTTAAAAGAGCATCTCATATATTAATAAAAACTTAAGAAAAATGAAAACAAGCTTTATAAAGCTTGAAATAATGAGAAATATGTCATTGTATTAATGACCTCCCAATCTGGACTTGCATAACAATAATAATAATAATTCTATTTTATAACAATTTAATAAGAATTTTTTCCACTTGTGTCTAGTGACTGGAGTAGATTCATATATGCTTTATTTACACTATAACATACCAATGGTTTATATTTATCCTAGCAACAACCTGTTCAGCTAACAAAAACCTTAACATTGGTACATTCACACTAATGTGTCTAGCTAAACACATTGTATTTTCTTAGAAGAAGAGTTCTTCCAATAAGGGCTTTTTTGAGTTTATGATTTTCAATACTTGATAAAATATGAAAGATTTTCATAACCAGAACTGTGACACTATAAATATCTTGAGGAAACTGCAAATATTTTAATAGACATTTATACTTATAAATATTTTAGGTTTAGATTTTAAATGTCGATTTCACTGTAGGTGATAATGCTAGTTCAAGCCATTGTAACATTTTTAAAGACAATCTCCCAGTTAATTTTCTTAAGAAAATAAATGATTGCTGCTCTCATATTTATTGTGCGAATTTTCATAATTTTAGGTGACCTCTCTCTATCTTTTATATAATGATCTAAAAAATCACAATAATTTTGTTGGGTTTCTATTTTCAAAAAAATTATATAAATAGATGCTGTAGGCCAATATAGAAGAAAAATATTTTTCACCTGAATCAGCAGCTTTGGGAGTGTTGTCCAGTACTGAACTTTATTTTGTTTTGTTTTGTGTGGCAAACTGTACATGCTTAACATGTGAAAGGTGATATATAAAATTTGGAATATTTGAGCTCTGTGTGAAATATTGACAGCAGGAAGAATTGGGCATGATGTGTTAGATTATTAACCTAGATAATTTGTCTGTTTAAATTACAGATTTGTGGTTAATGAAAACATACAAAGCCTCTTAAGTTGCTAAAACTCTGGGTTGTAAAAATAAAATGACAGTAGGCTTAAAAACTCTATGACAAGTCACCTGGCAGTTCTTGATGCTTGGTCTGGGATTCATCAAAATGTGTTTTCCTTCATGGCACTTCCATTCCAAAGAAAGCACAGATACATGCAATACCTTCGAATGAAAGGAACCACTCACTCAGAGAGAGACATACTTTAGAGTTCTGAAAATGGGACTGCCCAGTCTTTATCTTTTGTGAGTGGTACCATTTTCCTTATAACTGGCAACAAAGTTTCAGAATGTGGAGAGACTGTGGTGCTGAATTAAATTTGATATGAGTAATTGTTTTGTAAAAGACAGGGTCTATCAAAACTATGGTTTCTTTGGAGACCGTCATTTCCCCCGACATTTATCATGTTCCTGTTCCTGAGAGCTGTGACGTTGAGGAACCTGACTTTTCTGTCCTTGCCATTACTTACTCTGAATTCCTACCCCTTTCCCTATCTTGGTTACGTGAGCTCAGTAACCAAGAAGAAAATGTCAAGGTCCAATTTAATGTGGTCTTGTGTCAATCTCTGTTTCCTTCCTTTGGAATTCATCCAGCTTTCCTAGGACTAGAGGTTCCTCTCATATAATAGAGGGCATTCCGGCCAGGAGTGGTGGCTCACACCCATGATTCCAGCACTTTGGGAGGCCGAGGCAGGTGGATCATTTGAGGACAGGAGTTCAAGACCAGCCTGGGCAACATGGCAAAACCTCATCTCTGCTAAAAATACAAAAAAATTAGCCAGGCATGGTGGTGTGCACCTGTATTTCCAGGTATTCATGAGGCTGAGGCAGGAGATTCCCTTGAACCCAGGAGGCAGAGGTTGCAGTGGGCCAAGATCCCGCCATTGTACTCCAGCCTGGGCGACAGAGCAAGACTCCATCTCAGAAAAAAAAAAAAAAAAAAAAAAAAAAAAGAGGGCATTTGTTGCCCCAAATGAGGTAGGCAAGCAACAGCTTTTTGCAAACCAGAACCCACAGAAGCTTCTGGGTTATTTTAGGTTCCTAGATAGAAAGACCACTCACATCAACAATTGACAATGTCAGTATGACTGAATAACTGAAATACTGGTGACATCTCTGATTTAATTGGGGCTATGAGGCTTACATCTTACCCCACTTTTTTTTTTTTTTGAGATAGAGTATCGCTCTGTCACCCAGGCTGGAGTGCAACCTCCCAGCTCACTGCAACCTGTGCCTTCCGGGTTCAAATAATTCTCCTGCTTCAGCCTCCCCAGTAGCTGAGATTACAGGCGTGCCACCACGCCAGATTAACTTTTGTGTTTTTAGTAGAGACGGGGCCTCACCATGTTGGCCAGGATAGTCTGAAACTCCTGACCTCAGGTGATCCATCCACCTCAGCCTCCCAAAGTGTTGGGATTACAGGCATGAGCCACTGCACCTGGCCAAAAGGGCTTATTTTATAGAAGATAAAGATTTGGAGAAGAAGATATAAAGAACCACTGTGGAAACACAAAACTGTTGATAGTAGTAGAGACAGAATAAGTCAACTAATACCACTAACAAAATAATAGAAAATAACATAAGTAATATGTTCTCATAACATGAGAAGAAATGTGCATGCATTATCTAGTATCCTCCCAACAACTCTATGAAGCAGAATGATTTTGAGATTCTAACTTAAAAAGTTTAGATTTCATAGAGCTGGAAAAAAAATGAATTGCTGTAAAAGCTTTTGATGAAAGACATTACTGGAGAGCATATTTGGGCTAATGGATTTCCCTGGTGTTGGATTTTATCATTTCCTTACTCTTCCTTTCATCGTTTGAGGTGATGGGGGTTGGTAAAGGACTGCAGAGGAAGGAAGCAGATTTACCATTGCCCTCAATAAGGTAGCATATACATTGATGACAATGGTCTTTTTCACTTTTATTAATACTTTGTCAGTGCCTAAGCGCAAGATTGGAATGTGTGAAGTATTTTTACACAACCCTTTTAATGAGGAATTTTAGGATTGGAGATCATCAGAACATCTTGTTCAAAGAGTACTTGTCATTAATCAGGGAAGTTTTATTCGAATTAGGCAATTCTGATATTCATGTTAAGAGACATGAAGAGGACTCTGACTTATGTTTAAGTATAGACGATGAAACCAGGAGATCTTACTCAACAGAATATCCATAGGACAATCACATATAACCTGAAAAAGATTTATTTTGCTAACATACAAGCAGAAAAGCTTAAATAAAAACATATGAAATAGAAGATGCCTTTTAGGGAAAGGCATGGTTTAAGATATTAAGACAAGTTTTTACGTTTCACTTTTTGAATAAATGTAAAGATAAATAATTTTCATCTTAACAACACAATTGATAAGTTTAACTACTTAGAGGTCATTAGTCTGCTTAACAAGTTAAAAGTAAATAAAACCACTTTGATGTCTAAGGCACAGAAAACTTATGAAAAAAGTTGGATGCTGTTATTTGCCAGCAAAAATGAGAGCTGGCAGTGAACAGTGATGAAATTCATCATTTATATGATGTTAGTCAATATATTGATTTTGATGCGAATATTTCTCAAAGATTCATTGTTCTTCTACTCAACATCACTAGATGTTAAACCAAAGAAGAAAGAGTTAGAAATCCACCTGTTGGTTCTCTCTAGCAATTCTCAAAGCGTAATTTTATTTGTAATAAGTTGTGAGTAAATGGATTTTTGCACAGGGCCCTTTCTGCTGAGTGAGTATATTGTGGTGTGACTTTGCAAAGAGTGGGTGTTTTTAGCTCAGAGTTATCCTGATATCTGCTATTCATGTCATTAGTTACTGAATACCAGATTCAAGTAACACATAATAGGAACCACCACTGACAGGGATGTAACAACACAATAGGAAATTTAAAGAGAAGCTTGTTTTCTTTTTCTGTGTCTGATAAGTGCCCATTACAGTAAAGAGATCTTCTTTGTGATAGTCGCCACTGCTCAAAGATGCCAGTGAACCACTATTTACTCAACCCATGCTGACAAGTTGTATGCAGAAAGATGTTCTGAATGTTTGCTGCCAATCAGAAAGCCATACTTTCTCAATGCCGCCAACCAAGCCTAAGCTCCTGGCCTCTTTACACCCTTTAAAAAAATACTAGAACTGAGAAATTGAGATCCCATTAAATCTCAACCTGTCAGTACTTTCTCCTAGTCTGTTTCTCTTAAAAAAATCTTTTTCATTTCTAAGTTTTTTTGAATCCTAGAGAATGCCATATTTTTTAAAAAGGAGACTAAAATGAAAACCACATTTACATGAACTCTACCTACCTTTCACCAACTGCATATTTACAGACTGTTGAAAGAACCATAGCCGGCTATACAAAGTAATGGCTGCAGAAATGGAAAAGGGAAAGAAAAACAGAGCAACCAAGAGATACAGCAGGCAAAACAAGTACAATTCTTTTCAGCAACATATCCAAGTGGGAGAAAATGGTGGGTTTGCAAGTTCCAGTAATTTACAGGTTACATAACTCACAAGGAAGTAGTGATGTAGTAGATGCAAAAAAGGAAAACTACAGTAGAAAATGATTTTCTTGGAAAACTATTCGAATACAGAGGCATAGGCATTCTTACTTTGAACATGAGACATAAACACAAATCCTTATGCTTCATTTGCTTTTTCTCTAAGTCAATGAATTGTGATTAACTTGACAATTCTATGCTATTATATAGCAATGATAATGACCTTTGTAGCTTTACCATGAGGGAGATGGACAGATGTAAGAATACATCTTTACAGACACTCAGAGGGGCTAAGTGTCTCCTCTAAGGTTATCATTGCCCAAAGCAGGTGATACTAGCAATTGAGACCAGGTTTTCTAATTCATAGATTAGAATTATTTATATGTTTTCTTGTGTAGGACATTGGACGTGACAGCTTGACTAGCATTTGAACCAGCATTTGAACTAGTAAATGTCGAAGAAGAGAAAGGAGAAACAGACATATTAAATTTTGTGGTAGCTATTCTCCATTTGCCTACAGCTGCATGCTCTTGCCATTGCTTGTCTTGTTTTGGGCCTCAGAAGGCTGGCACTTATGAAGGACATCACTGTTCTTCCCTGCCTTCTGGCTTCTCGTTATAGTCACCATTGGGAGGCATCTATTTCCACTCCTGTCTTTGGCACAGCTCTGTCAGTGTCTGCATCCCTCTAAGACTTGCTTTCCTCAGTCCCTAACCCACCCACTCAACTCACAGGTTCTAGCCAGAAACAGGCTGCCCTAGGGTTGTACCCACTTCCTTTGTTGTTAGTTCTGCATGCCTCAGCATCCCTTAGCCCTGCCTATCCTTTATAGATAGTCCCTTCATTACAAGTCTCTTCAAGACACATCACTGTAAAAAATGCACAACTTCAATCTAATCACAAAGGAACGTTGCACAAATCCATATGGAGGAAACATCAATGAAATAACTGGCCTTTACATTAAAATGTTAATGTCATAAAAGAAGAAAATGAACTGAGGAAATAGTTCTGATTCAAGGATACTGACAATCAGGCGTGGTGGCTCACGCCTGTAATCCCAGCACTTTGGGATGCAGAGGCGGGTGGATCACAAGGTCAGGAGTTCAAGACCAGCCTGGCCAATATGGTGAAACTCCATCTCTACTAAAAATACAAAAATTAGCTGGGCATGGTGGCACACGCCTGTATTCTCAGGTACTCAGGAGGCTGAGCCAGGAGAATCTCTTGAACCCAGGAGATGGAGGTTGCAGTGGGCCGAGATCGCACCACTGCACTCCAGCCTGGGGACAGAGCGAGATTCTGTCTCACAAAAAAAAAAAAAAAAAAAAAAAAAAAAAAAAAAGGTTGAGAAAGGTGAAAGTTTTGGGTGGGGGTTTGTTGGGAAGAAACGAGGTAAATTTTTTTTTTTTTTTGAAAAAATTAAATTTTTGGTGAGTGGGGG